>RJWK010000725.1:65623-94138 GCA_004363435.1 Platanista minor
AAAAAAAAAAAAAAAAAAAAAAAAAAGAAAGCTGTAAGAAGTAGCAATTCTTATATCAGACAAAATAGACTTTAAAATAAAGACTATTACTAGAGACAAAGAAGGACACTACATAATGATCAAGGGATCAATCCAAGAAGAAGATATAACAATTGTAAATATTTATGCACACAACATAGGAGCACCTCAATACATAGGGAAAATACTAACAGCCATAAAAGGGGAACTCAACAGTAACACAATCATAGTAGGGGCTTTAACACCCCACTTTCACCAATGGACAGATCATCCAGAATGAAAATAAATAAGGAAACACAAGCTTTAAATGATACATTAAACAAGATGGACTTAATTGATATTTATAGGACATTCCATCCAGAAACAACAGACTACACTTTCTTCTCACGTGCTCATGGAACATTCTCCAGGATAGATCATATACTGGGTCACAAATCAAGCCTTCCGAATTTCACAAAAATTGAAATTGTATCAAATATCTTTTCCAACCACAATGCTGTGAGACTAGATATAAATTACAGGAAAAACTTCTGTAAAAAATACAAACACATGGAGGCTAAACAACACACTACTAAATAGCCAAGAGATCACTGAAGAAATCAAAGAGGAAATTTAAAAAATACCTAGAAACAAATGACAATGAAAGCATGATGACTCAAAGCCTATGGGATGCAGCAAAAGCAGTTCTAAGAGGGAAGTTTATAACAATACAATCCTACCACAAGAAACAAGAAACATCTCAAATAAACAACCTAACCTTACACCTGAAGCAATTAAAGAAAGAAAAACCAAAAAAACCCCAAAGTTGGCAGAAGGAAAGTAATCATAAAGTTAAGATCAGAAATAAATGAAAAAGAAATGAAGGAAACAAAAGCAAAGATCACTGAAACTGAAAGCTGGTTCTTTGAAAGGATAAACAAAATTGATTAACCATTAGCCAGACTGCTCAAGAATAAAAGGGAGAAGACAAAAATCAACAGAATTAGAAATGAAAAAGGAAAAGTAACAACTGACACTGTAGAAATACAAAGGATCATGAGAGATTACTACAAGCAACTATATGCCAATAAAATGGACAACCTGGAGGAAATGGACAAATTCTTAGAAAACAACCTTCTGAGACTGAACCAGGAAGAAATAGAAAATATAAACAGACCAGTCACAAGCAATGAAATTGAAGCTGTGATTAAAAATCTTCCAACAAACAAAAGCCCAGGACCAGATGGCTTCACAGGCGAATTCTCTCAAACATTTAGAGAAGAGCTAACACCTATCCTTCTCAAACTCTTCCAAAATATAACAGAGGGAGGAACACTCCCAAACTCATTCTAGGAGGCCACCATCACCCTGATACCAAAACCAGACAAAGATCTCACAAAAAAAGAAAACTACAGGCCAATAACACTGATGAACATAGATGCAAAAATCCTCAACAAAATACTACCAAACAGAAGCCAACAGGACATTAAAAGATCATACACTGTGATCAAGTGGGATTTATCCGAGGAATGCAAGGATTCTTCAATATACACAAATTGATCAATGTGATACACCATCTTAACAAATTGAAGGATTAAGACCATATGGTCATCTCAATAGATGCAGAAAAAGCTTTCAACAAAATTCAATACCCTCCAGAAAGTAGGCATAGAGGGAACTTACCTCACTGTAATAAAGGCCATGTATGACAAACCCACAGCCAACATCATTCTCAATGCTGAAAAACTGAAACCTTTTTTCTCTAAGATCAGGAACAAGACAAGATTGCCCACTCCCACCATTATTATTCAACATATTTTTGGAAGTTTTAGTCACAGCAATCAGGGAAGAAAAAGAAATAAAGGAATCCAAATCAGAAAAGAAGAAGTAAAACTGTCACTGTTTGCAGATGACATGATACTATACATAGAGAATCCTAAAGATGCTACCAGAAAACTACTAGAGCTAATCAATGAATTTGGTAAAGTAGCAGGATACAAAATTAATGCACCGAAATCTCTTGCATTCCTATACAATAATGACGAAAAAACTGAAAGAGAAATTAAGGAAACACTCCCATTTACCACCACAACAAAAAGAATGAAATACCTGGGAATAAACCTACATAAGGAGACAAAAGACCTGTATGCAGAAAACTATAAGACAGTGGTGAAAGTAATTAAGGATGATACAAACAGATGGAGAGATATACCATGTTCTTGGATTGGAAGAATCAACAGTGTGAAAATGATTATAATACCCAAAGCAATCTACAGATTCAATGCAATCCCTATCAAACTACCAATGGCATTTTTCACAGAACTAGAACAAAAAATTTCACAATTTGTATGGAAACACAAAAGACCCCGAATAAGCAAAGTAACCTTGGGAAAGAAAGCGGAGCTGGAGGAATCAGGCACCCTGACCTCAGGCTATACTACAAAGCTACGGTAACCAAGACAGTATGTTACTGG
This sequence comes from Platanista minor, assembly GCA_004363435.1. NCBI lineage: Eukaryota > Metazoa > Chordata > Mammalia > Artiodactyla > Platanistidae > Platanista > Platanista minor. The sequence continues at coordinate 68,095 of RJWK010000725.1, forward strand.
CACAGAAACAGAAATATAGATCAATGGAAGAGGATAGAAAGCCCAGAGATACACCCACGCACATATGGTCACCTTATCTTTGATAAAGGAGGCAAGAATATACAATGCAGAAAAAACAGCCTCTTCAATAAGTGGTGCTGGGAAAATTGGACAACTACATGTAAAAGAATGAAATTAGAACACTCTCTAACACCATACACAAAAATAAACTCAAAATGGATTACAGACTTAAATGTAAGGCTAGACACTATCAAACTCTTAGAGGAAAATATAGGCAGAACACTCTCTGACATAAATCACAGCAAGATCTTTTTTGACCCACCTCCTAGAGAAATGGAAAGAAAAGCAAAAATAAACAAATGGGACCTAATGAAACTTAAAAGCTTTTGCACAGCAAAGGAAACCATAAACAAGATGAAAAGACAACCCTCAGAATGGGAGAAAATATTTACAAATGAAGCAACTGACAAAGGATTAATCTCCAAAATTTACAAGCAGCTCATGCAGTCAATATCAAAGAAGCAAACAACCCAATCCAAAAATGGGCAGAAGACCTAAATAGACATTTCTCGAAAGAAGATATACAGATTGCCAACAAACACATGAAAGGATGCTCAACATCACTGATCTTAGAGGAATGCAAATCCAAACCACAATGAGGTATCACCTCACACCAGTCAGAATCTACAAACAATAAATGCTGGAGAGAGTGTGGAGAAAAAGGAGCCCTCTTGCACTTTTGGTGGGAATGTAAATTGATATAGCCACTATGGAGAACAGTATGGACGTTCCTTAAAAACTAAAAATAGAACTACCATGTGACCCAGCAATCCCACTACTGGGCATATACCCTGAGAAAACCATAATTCAAAAAGAGTCATGTACCACAGTGTTCTTTGCAGCTCTGTTTACAATAGCGAGGACATGGAAGCAACCTAAGTGTCCACTGACAGGTGAATGGATAAAGAAGATGTGGCATATATATACAATGGAATATTACTCAGCCATAAAAAGAAAGGAAATTGAGTTATTTGTAGTGAGATGGATGGACCTAGAGACTGTCATACAGAGTGAAGTAAATCAGCAAGGGAAAAACAAATACCGTATGCTAACACATATACATGGAATATTAAAAAAAAAAAAGTGGCTCTGAAGAACCTAGGGGCAGGACAGGAATAAAGGCGTAGACTTAGAGAATGTACTTGAGGACACGAGGAGGGGTAAGGGTAAGCTGGGAAAAAGTGACATTGTGGCATGGACATATATACACTACCAGATGTAAAATAGATAGCTGGTGGGAAGCAGCCACATAGCACAGGGAGATTAGCTCAGTGCTTTGTGACCACCTAGAGGGGTGGGATAGCGAGGGTGGGAGGGAGACACAAGCAGGAGGGGATATGGGGATATATGTATACATATAGCTGATTCTCTTTGTTATACAGCAGAAACTAACACAACATTGTAGCAATTATACTCCAATAAAGATGTTAAAAAAAATTACCAATCTCTGGGTTGGGTTCTACCCCTACAGATTCTTATTCCTTCTTATTCCATTGTGCTGAGTATGGTCTCGGCAAAAGGACTTTTATTTTTATTATTTTTTTTTAAGGTTTTGTTGTTGTTGTTGTTGTTGCGGTATGCGGGCCTCTCACTGCTGCGGCCTCTCCCGTTGCAGAGCACAGGCTCCGGATGCCCAGGCGCAGCGGCCATGGCTCACGGGCCCAGACGCTCCGCGGCACGTGGGATCCTCCCTGACCTGGGCACGAACCCGCGCCCCCCCCGCATCGTCAGGCGGACTCCCAACCACTGAGCCACCAGGGAAGCCCAAAAGGACTGTTAAAATCTCCTCTCACCCCCAGGCCACTTTAATGTGCAGCCAAGGTTAAGAACTATTGCTGTATTTTTGATGATAGCCATTCTGACAGGTGTGAGTTGATATCTCATTGTGGCTTTGATTTTCATCTCCCTGATGATTAGTAATGTTGAGCATTTTTTCATGTGCCTGTTGGCTTCTGTATGTCTTGTTTGGAATATTGTAAGTCAACTACAGTTCAATTTTTTTAAAAAAAAGAACTACTACTGTAGACTCAGTATCTCTAGCTCTTCGGCAGTGAGTGTGATGTATTAGAAGAATGCATGGAATTATTGTGATAATCCATTAAGATCAGACATATAATGGACTTGCAAAGTGCCTGGCACATGGGAGATGTTCAACAATATTTTTCCCATGTCCCTACTTCCGTTCCAGTTTCCCCTCTAAAATTTTATCTCTCTGAGGGAGGCCACATTCCTTTTAGGTGACAGCTTCGTTATCAAATAATACTCAGGCAGGAACCAGCCACTAGAAACATAAATCCTTTAGGAAGTAGACAAAAAGCAACAGTAGGAATGAGAAGAGGGTTGTTCATAGGGATGATGGATAAATACCAAAATGTGGGATTACCTAATTTAGACTCTTAACTTATTGTCAGTCCCTTCAAGGAAACCAAAACTGTGATAGAGATCCTTCCTTGATAGTCAATTTGTTTATCAAAGATTCTACCATCTCTACCATCATGTATTCAAAATTGGCTTTTAATGGAAGCATTTTAAAATTGTCATTAAGAAGTACATGAAAACCCTTCTTTCTATATGTTTTCCACCTGCCTGCTTAAGTCACCTTTGATCCACTGAGGCCCAGGTCAAGTCCCATGTCTTCCAAGGAACACTTCCTAAGTCCTCTGGGGTGGAGTTATTCTCTCCTTCCACCTTACCATTGTAATTCTTCATTTATGAACACAGTATGACTTAACATCAGAGGTATTTGTGTGTGTGACTGTCTCTGGAAGAACACAACCCTCGAAGGCAGGAACCAGAATTGGTTGTCTTTGTATCCTCCACCATGTTTAGAATATTGTCTGATACATAGCAAGTGCTAGATAACTGCTCATAGAGATTAAGAGTGTGAAGATGTGTATGTCATATAGGGTTCTTCTATAATGTGCATTTCTAAAGTCACTGTGCTCTGCAGTATCCTGCAATATAAACTACAGGGTTAGATGTACAACATTCATAAGTGACACATAAAAACAAGACAGAAACCCAGCAAAATCAGTGGCACAGTTTTACACATGTTAAATTGTTAAGAAATACACAAATACAATAAATATGCCACTTTACTTGAAAAAGACCTGAAGTTTGCTTGCAGAAGTGAGTGTCTGGAAGTTTTGCAGCTTGTAAGTCATTGTGGAGTGATGGAAGGAGGGTTTTCTGAAATCAGTGGGAAAATTGTTAAGACAGCTGTGGATGGGAGTGACTCATAATGCACCCAGTAAACAGATAATTGGTAGATGTTTTAGGTATGTGTGTAATAGGGAAGAACGTTTGTATTCCATTACAGTTTAATCACTATAGGGATGTTGCCTATAAGCTTAGATTACACATGATGGCTTATCTCTGGGAACCCTGCCTAAACCCCCCAGGTAATGAGCATTAAGCTAAAGTACCTTTGTATAGTTCACAGGAAACATCCTGACCAGGTCCACCTGTGAATGACTGCAGGGAGGAAGAAATTAACACATTCCTTCTTGAGGCTGTTGGGAGACAGGAAATGTTTGACTTTACTCCCCCACCTTTTAGTGTAAAAGGAACCTGAATTCTAACTCAGGCAAGATGGTTCTTTGGCACACAAGTCCATCATCTTCTCCGTCTGCTGGCTTTCTGAATAAAGTGGCTATTCCTTGACCCAACAACTCATCTCTCAATTTATTGGCCTGTCGTGTGGTGAGCAGTACAAGCTTGGACTAGGTAACATGTGGAGGTGAGTTTTGTGTATTCCTATGCTGTTAGGGCCAGCTGGGTGAGGTTTTTTGTGTTTACCTACTGTTTCTGAAAACAGAATTGCACCTACCTATGAATTTGAATTTAAGTCCTACTCAAATTATTCCCTATATATCAATCATTTTGGATCAAACTTGCATTTTCAAAATAAGTGTTATAGCAAGCTTACCGTAGTATATAGATGGTGTGAAATATTAGAAGATAAAACTTTACAGGAAGATATATTCTTTGCAAAGAAAGCTAAAGTAAATGTGAACAAAGTAAAAATAAAGTAAAAGGATGGTGTGAGGTTATGATCTCTTTTTAAAATATAATTTAGACAAATCACTTAGCATCATCCCACTCTCCTTTTACATTCTCTGCAATGGGGATACTATGATGTCTCCTTACCAGATAGGTGCAGTGTAAAGACTGGATAATACTCCACAGGCCACTCAAGATGCAAGTCATTCTGACAAACTGAGGAATGAGCTTTTATAAGCTTCATAACAAAGTTATATTCTTTGCAAATCAAAGACTGAGCTTGGTCATCAGATATGTTTCTACTCTCTAGAATAAGTTTAATAGTTGCGTAAAATTCAACATCTATATAAAGTGTATCCAGTGTTGTTTAAAGACAAATAGCTGGTCATTCAGGGGGCACTGTTGCTGTGTTATCCATATAGACCACTGAAGTGACCTTAAGCAATTTGTTTCTCTAGCAGTAAAACACTTACAGACTTGGACTATAGTTTAATATCATATTTGCCTTTTGAAACACATGTCAGGGAGGCAACTCCATTTTCCTTTACTGTACTGAGGAAATGAGCTGATGCTCCCCCAAAATGACTTGAGGCAAAAGACATTAGTGGCTGTTCTACTCTCCAATTAGAAGAAAGTAAAGGACCACATGAATACCACATGAGACCAGCCAGTCCTTTCCTGAGATGCTGGCTTAGATTAATAAATAAGAAAATGGGAAATAACTGTATGTTTTCATTTATGGGCTATGATAAGCTTATTTGCATAAAAAAATGTTTTGTATGTATTTACCATCTACCAGGAGGTTATTTCCTACTGAAAGGTGTGAAGGTTCTAATTGTCCTATATTCTACTTGTTGAAAATTGAGTGTTTCCTTTGCTATATATTCATTCCATATTTCTGACACACATTCTGTATTTCCTAAACAAAGTTGGAAATTTTATATTGGTTCCTAAAATCTTATATTGGTATACCTGCCAGAAGTTATTAATTTTTATGCTTTAAATGGCTGTATAGAGTTATTCAATAGTACATTTGTATTCTAATTTTTATGTAAGTCCTTACTGAGTTTATAGAGAATTATAGTATAATAGCAAATAATTGTGCTTACAAAGTGTTGTACTTAATCTGCTCAATAACCCCATACGTTGGGTAATTATTCCTATTTCACAGATGAGGAAACTGAGGCACAAAGCAGTTAAGTAATGTGTTCAAAGTCCAAAAGTTAGAAGTGTTGAAACTGGTATTTGAAACTAGGCAGTCTGGCTCCAGAGGTTATGCATTTAACTCCTATGCTACAGTGCCCCCATATTCATTATCATATAGTACATCTTATTAACCTTATTAAACAAAGAAATTTATAAATGTCTTTTGTTGCCAATTCAGGATCTCATCCACGGTTCCAAACCAACTCAAACTGCTCTCGCAGCAAAGCCCACCCACCCTCACCCCTTCTTCCGCATGCTTTAGTTTTATAGCTCTTGTTTTCTCTGCATTTTAGTTGATTTTGGTGATTAAACAGAACTGTTCACCTGAAACAAAAGCAAAGACATTTCTGCTGATAGCAAAAAATGACAGCTGAAACAGCATTTAAAGTACATCTTGAATAAATGTTCAAAAGCGTGGCCTTAGGGCAATTTCCTGTTTTACTGGAAAATCTACCTTGCTAGTGTCTGATAAAATTGTATGAACAGTGGAAGCTTAATCCTCCAAGGCATGTCCTATGAAGCATTTGACAGCTTATCTGATGAAATCTGCTCTACTACCAGTTCAGAGACTGTGCACCCCTCATGGAGGAAGCCCAGTCTGAATGGTTCTTGTAGCCTTGGGGCTGATGTTATTAGTTCCTAAATGAACTGATTAGTGTTTCGTTGGCTTATTTTCCAGCAACTCTACATACACGCTTGACATGCCAAAGGTTTCCCATCTTGCATGATCAATCCACTGTTGAAAATGACTTGCTTGTGTGTAGAAATGTTAGAGCTATTTAATATTTTGAGCCATCCAGGTGATTCAATAAATTCAGACAAAATTAAATCACAACTTACATGAGATTGGATGAGGTGTCAGTCCAGGCCCACAGTTAAATGTTCCACTTCCATAAATTATGGCAAGAATAAGCAACCATTCATTCATAGAGTACCAAGTGGATGGCCCCAGTGCCTCAGATCTGTCACTAGGTGGTAGAACAATTTCTGTGTCATACTCATTTCTATATAAATTATGCCCCATTGCACAAGTTAAAAATATTGGGTTGGCCAAAAAGTTCGTTTGGGTTTTTCCATAAGATGTTACGGAAAAACCTGAATGAACATTTTGGCCAACCCAATACATTCATATTAACAACTCTTAAAATTCAAGTCTAGTTCCCTAAGATTTTCTACTACAGATCCAATGATCTATGCCAGGCCAACTAGCCTATTCTGACGTTCACTAATTCTCAAAGTTTATGATTATACACCTAACCAGTATGAGTCTTTTGCACTCTGGGTAGTTGCCAGAACTTACGTGTGTGTTTATGTGTGTGTGTGTGTGTGTGTGTGTGTGTGTGTGTGTGTGTCTCCGTCTCCCAGTCTCCTTGGATCAAATGCTAATTAGTACTGATCAGCCTGGATAATTAGTACTGATCAGCCTGGATAGAGAACAATATTTATGACCTGATGTAAACCAAAGTGGTCTAAAATGTATCCTTTGGGAAGCCATCCCAGCACCAAGCTGTACAACCAAATAGCATCATTTTGGGATCCCCATAGAATTGTTTTGGGGGTCCTCATAGAACTGTTTTTTACTTTAGTATGCTGTCATATTATAAAAGGAAAAAATGAAAATTTTGGCCTTATTTACCATATAGATGCAGTAGAAAAAATTGTTCTTCACATTGCGCAGTATCTTTATGAGAAAAACCAAGGATATTTCTCTGGGGTCTCAAAATCGTTCTACTTTTGAATCATTGGTTAGTTTTTGCCTTATGAACATTGTGAAGAAGGTAATTGTTTTATCTCTTCTAGACAATGTAAAGCCAAAGTTGCAGATCACTAGAATATGGGCCAGTTTCCGATGAGCATTTTATGTACTTATTCATGGCTTCATCCTACATTTTTGTATTGACCTATAGTTGATTTATAGTATTATCTTAGTTTCAAGTGTACAACATAATGATTCAGTATTTTTATAGATTACAGTCCATTAAAGTTATTACAAATAATGGCTATAATTCCCTGCTCTGTACAATATATCCTTGTTGCTTATCTATTTTATACATAATAGTTTGTATCTCTTAATCTCATACTCCTATCTTGCCCTCCCCCCTTCCCTCTCCCTACTGGTCACCACTAGTTTGTTTTCTATGTCTGTCAGTCTGTTTCTGTTTTGCTACGTACATTTATTTGTTTTATTTTTTATATTCCACAAATAAGTGATATCATACAGTATTTGTCATTGTCTGTCTTATTTCACTAAGCATAAAGTGTAGTATTCTCTAGATCTATCTACCTTGCTACAAATGGCAGAATTTCATTCTTTTTATGGCTGAGTAATATTCCATTGTGTATGTATACACCACATCTTTATCCATTTTTCTGATAATGGACACTTGGGTTGCTTCCATGTCTTGGCTATTGTAAATCACGCTGCTAAGTGGTGCTGGGAAAACTGCACAACTACATGTAAAAATTGAGATTACAACATTTCCTCACACCATATGCAAAAATAAACTCAAAATGGACTAAAGACCTAACTGTAAGACTTGAAACCATACAACTCCTAGAGAAAAACATAGGCAGGACATTCTTTCATATAAATCGTAGCAACATTTTTTTGGATCTGTCTCCTAAGGCAAACGAAATAAAAGCAAAAATAAACAAACTGGACCTAATTAAACTTAAAAGCTTTTGCACAGCAAAGGAAGCCATTAACAAAATGAAGAGACAACCTACTGAATGAGAGAAAATATTTGCAAATTATATGACCAACAAAGGGTTAATATCCAAAATATAAAAACAGTTTATATCAAAAAATAACCCACTTGAAAAATGGGCAGAAGACTTGAACAGACATTTTTCCAAAGAAGACATACAGATGGCTAACAGGCACTTGAAAAGATGTTCAACATTTCTAATTACTAGAGAGATGCAAATCAAAACAACAATGAGATTTTACCTTACACCTGTCATAATGGCTATCATCAAAAAGTCTACAAATAACAAATGGCAGTGAGACTGTGGAGAAAAGGGAACACTTTAACACTGTTGGTGGGAGTATAAATTGGTACAGCCACTATGGAAAACAGTACAGAGTTTCCTCAAAAAACTAAAAATAAAACTACCATATGATCCAGCATTTCTACTCCTTGGTATATATTCAGAAAAAAATGAAAACAGTAATTCAAAAATATACATGAACCCCAATGTACATCCTACATTTTTAATCTCATCTATTCTTGGCTTTTCTTCTTCCACTTTTCTTTTTTTTTTTTTTTTTTTTTTTTTTTTTTTTTTTTTTTTTTTTTTTTTTTTTTTTTTTTTTGAATTTTTGAATTTTATTTATTTTTTTGTACAGCGTGTTCTTATTAGTTATCAATTTTATACACATCAGTGTATATATGTCAATCCCAATCTCCCAATTCATCATCTTCCACTTATTTGATCACAAACATTATCTAGCTTCAGAGTGTATGTTCTGGTCACCTGAAATTTCACTAGAGCTTATCAGGACATAAATATACTACAAACTGCTCTGCATGCTAGGGACAGAGCAGAAAACAAGATAGGCAAGGTTCCTTCTCTTTGGAAGTGTATATTCTTATGAGGGGAGGCATAAAATAAGCACATAAGCCAATAAACAAGATCACTTCAGATAGAGTAAGTGCTATAAATGCTGTGATGGGGGATGTTGGTCATAGGAGTCTCCTTTAGAAGGTGACACTGAGCTGAGACTTAAGTGATGGATAGCATCAGTTATATGAAGGGGAGGGAGGAGAATTTCAAAGCAGTTTAGGCAAAAGCATCAGCACATTCAAAGGCCACAAGATGGAAATTCACTTGTTTCCATCAAAGAAAAGAAAGAAGGTCACCATGCTGAGTATGGTGAGTGAGAACAGAAGGGTCAAGATGAGGGAATACATATGACACCTTCTCTGTGTTAGGCATACAGTCAGTCTTCTTATATGGTAGATGGCAACTACTGTGTGGCAACGTTTTTAAGCAAAGACTGGAAAACAGAGATTGCTTGAAGTTATTTTTGCCACTCTTGGAAGTAAAAAGAAGATACTCCATTTAGTTCCACCATGAGTCAAGACATAAAGCAGAAAGCAAGAAAGGTGATGGGTAGAATGGAGCAACGTTAGCTCCCTAAAGAGACAGCCAGGGTTTGTGCTCTGAGCATGGCCATAAAGCAAGAGCTGTGTAAAGGTGCCTAAAGGTGTCATCATCACACCTCCAGAGTCCTCACAAAGTCCAGACTCTTGATAAGGGTACAAAACTAGGACTGAAAATGGAGGTGGGTTTGTCCTCAGCCCCACTCCTCTAGCAGCAAATGCCCCAGGATGGAGCCAACTGACCTCCATTTCCCCTTCTGGAAAAGGTAATTAAAGAAAACATAATATAGCCTCTGTTTTTCAGGTGCTTGATAACTATCAAGACAAGACTATGCACACACAAAAATAGAGAAATGACTACAGTGCAATGGGAATGATTACTACTCTCTGCAAAAACTGAATGATAATATGCAGCATATGCCATGTTTTTTACCAGCACTCCAACTTTGGGGGTATACGAAAAATATGATGGAAATTTTTGTATAAAATAATCCTTTAGAAAAAAAATAGTTATTTATTACATGAATTAACACAATTGTATAGGAGCTTTGGGACACCTTTTGATCATTTTAAACCAATGACAGTATAGCCAGCATCCTGAACAGCCTCAAATTCTCATGTGGCTTTTCTTTGTTAAACAAGAAAAGTCCAGTAGCCAAACCCATGTAGCTGAATTATCTCCAGCATCTAGAATTAGGTAGGCTCTTTCTTTCTGCCATCAACAGGGTGGGCTTTCCCAATGGTGAACATGCTCTGTGTTAGAAAACTTCTGATCTCAACCAAGAAAAACAAAGCAACTATTTAAATGTCACTGCTCACATGCGGTTCTACAGAAGCTTGTATCTCTAGGAACTTCACAGTAGAGAACATTCCAAACTCTGTTCCCTCTCCAGTGTCTTGAAGACCAGATAAGCTGGTATTTAGTTGAATCTGATACCCTGCAACTGAGGGCTTTTCATCAGCCATCACACTTCAGAATCTCATGAGAAAAGACATCAGGATCCCCCTTAATTCCTAGAGTAGATACAAACATACAAGGAAGAATCTTATTTAATTACCACTCCAGGGAAATTTTATAGGTAAGATAACAAGTGGTAGAAACAGGACAAAGAAAAAAAAAAACCCATAGGCCTGTCTGCTGATGTGACTTCTTGATATGTCTTTGTGAGTTTTTGTGAGATAAGAACCATCTGGCAGTTGTTGGCAGTTGGGTTTGGGATTTTGGTCTTGTTCCTCTGTTGCTGTTATTGTAGTTCATTTTATGTAGAAAAACAGCAGCTAGAGTGGACTTTGAGATTTTACTTTTAACATTCTCTTCTAAGACTTTAGAACTTTCACATGGAGGACATAAAGCTGATTTATCATGAGGCGCTAAAAACAGTCAAGAGAGTTGGGTGAATTTGTTTGGTTATTTAAGGCTACTGATACTTCCTTAAAAAAGAAAACCAAACCTAGCCTTAAAACACTTCATGTGACCCAGTGATTCACGTAGAACAACAAATACATTGGTTTGCTGTTTTACAAAATATTGAGAAGCTAACACCTGCAGGTTCATGTTTGTAAGAGGCTGCAACTTTTCTAAAATTCAAAATATTTCCTTCAGTTATCATTTGTTGTGGAAATTCTTTTTAAAAAGAGTTATCTCTTCCAAACACACAATTCATTTTGTAAAGATAAATCTTTCTAACAGGACTTGACTGGAATCATGAGACCCAGCATTTGCCGCTCAGCTTCTCAGCCCACTGCCAGCTCCAGGATCTAGTAACATTGATGGGCTTCCGTGGTTTATGTAACAGATGCTTCTTTGTGAAGGATAAACGAAAACTGAAATGCGGGTAGACAAGACTTTGAGTTCACAAGTATCTCCCATCCCCATCTGCTCCCTAGCCAAGAACTTCCACACCAGCTCTGAGTATGTGTTTCTAGAACTTCATATTTACTCCATTTAAAAACAACTCAGAGCAATTGCACATCGACTTACATCATTTGGTTTTCAAGCAGCCTTCTCAGAGTAAGCTCAAAATCTCCTGCGTAGTCTAAACCAAAAGTTTGCTGCACAAACTTGGGCAAGATTCAAAATATAAATCACAGGTGCTTGTCAAGTTCATGTAAACACTTGAAGGCTCCCTGGGGACACATGCACAGAAAACCTGCCTAGTCCAAAAGGCAGAAAAACCCCAGCTCTGGTCAGCGTGTGGGTCCCATTTCCTTCTGCACCTCTCAATCAATCCAGAGCAAAGCCTGCCTCTCCTCCTCTTTGTGAGCGACAGCTGAGTGTGACAGACACAACTCAGGCAAAAACAAGGGCTGTAAACTTGTTCCAGGACATCTTGGAGCACATCTTGTCTCTGCAGATTCGTCTACCTCCATGAAACCATAAACAAGAGAGTCAGCCGAACCCACAACTCTCAGGAGAGTAAGCGCTTCCCCAGGTGCTCCAGGACTCAGCTTCCTGAAATGTAATCGTTTGTCACTGGGCACGAAAGTCTCAACCTCCTGGGCAATGACTGTGGAGGAACAGTCCTGTGCAGGAGGACCAGGACCAGCTGCTGGGAAGCATCTAAGAGCCGGGGATGGAGGACTATTGGGGCTAAGGGACAGCCTGGTAAATCAGGCAAAGAGGGCAGGAATTCTGCAGCTCCATGAGCTGTTGAGGACTCAAGTTCCCCAAATGAAGAGATACTTTGTGGAAAGAAAAAAGTGCTGGGGAAAAGGGAGGAGTTTGAAAGAGATCACAGCTAAGATCCATAGAAGTATCCATGGAGGTTTTTGTCATGTTTAGTCACTATGTGTGACATGAGAACAGGAATGAGTCCTCTCTGTCCTCAACCACATGGAAGCAGAAGCAGCCAGAGGAGAGTCAGAAAGTCACCTAGTGGGAAATTTCTAGGGAAAAATCACCTGACACTGCCATGACTGGTGTCAACCACCTCTTTACAAATTAAGACGTCCCCTTTTCCCCCCACATGAACAAGCATTATTTGTAAACTCAGAAAATAAAAGGAAGTCGAAAGAAGAAAATAGAAATGTACAAAAAGATTAAGAGAAGGGTGAGAGAGATGAGCGATGGAACCACGTGGGGGGTTGAGGTTGAGGGGCGTGGCATCAAGATTGCTTTTGTTTATTTTTTTATTGAAATACAGTTGATTTACAATGTTGTGTTAATTTCTGCTTTACAGAAAAGTGATTCATTTATATATTCTTTTTCATCTTCTTTTCCATTATGGTTTATCACAGGACATGGAATGTAATTCCCTGTGCTATACGATAGGACCTTGTTGTTCATCCAGAGATTGCTTCTCTAAAAAGAGAACAATAGAATAGCTTCTTTTGGGGAAAGAGTTCTAAGCATGGGGATTATGAAGTTTACTGACACTTGGATGAAGCTGAAGCTGACATTTTTTCATTGAACTACTTTTATTTCTCCAGGATAAGAGAAATCCAAGGAAATAAAAGCCCCTCTTTTTGGCATAAGCTTCAGCACACAATACACAGATGGAAGGTTCATGTGACTTTTCCATAACTCCTTAGAGAAGGAAACTAAGGGACTGTGCTACTAGTCCTTTCACATATGTTATTCCAGTAAATTCTAGTAGCAATTTCTTGACATTGTCGGTATTACTCCTACTTTACACAAAGAAATCAGAACCCAAGAGATTGACTGGGGACTTCCCTGGTGGTCCAGTGGTGAAGAATCCACCTTCCAATGCAGGGGTCACGGGTTCAATCCTTGGTCAGGGAACTAAGATCCCACTTGCCACTGAGCAACTAAGACCGCATGCCACAACTACTGAGCTTGCACACCTCAGCCTGAGAGAGAAAACCCACATGCCACAACTAGAGAGAAGCCCAAGCACTGCAACAAAGAGCCTGCTCGCTGCAACGAAGAGCTCATGCACCGCAACAAAAAGATCTCCCATACCGCAACGAAGATCCTGCATGCCGCAACTAAGACTTGATGCAGCCAAAAATAAAAAACTTTTTTTTAAAAAAAGAGAGAGATTGATTGAGTAAAGGTCACACTGCTGGAAGAGCAAGGATCTGAACTTGGACCACGTGGCCCTGGAAATCGTGTACGGTCTTTTATCCCACACTGCCTGTGAGCCTGAGCACCTGTATCCCAAGAACACACTTCCTCATTTCTTTTATGAACTGGAAGTTTCATGCAACTTAACAAAGACCTTGAACTCTGGCAACCTCAGCTATTTTAATCTTAACATTAGTGTATTACTAAACAAAAAGAATATCGTTTTGTTTTTGCATTCAATGTATTTCTTAGCCAGCTGCTAAATTGCTAATATCAATTTGCTCAATTCAACCCCACTGCTATACTTCAGTAACTCTTGTCAAGGTGACCGGTGGTTCCATCTTGCCAAATCCAGTTGGCAAGACAGCCTTCACTTCACGTGACATGGATGATAGCATTTGACACCGTGGATTATTTCCTCCGTTTGAAAGTTTTAGTAACTTGGTTTTCAGAAGATTGCACAGTCCAGTTTTCCTTCTGCCTCAGCTAATGGTCTTCTGCAGTCTCCTGTGCAGGCAGTTTCTCCTCTTCTTCCTTCTTCTTTATCCACATCAACTCCCTAATTTATTTTATCTGCTGCCCCAGCTGAAAATACCATCTAGAGACCCCAGCCACTAACTCTGCCATAAGCTTCAGATTTACATTTTGAATTGCTTAGACATCTTCCAATGAATATCTAACAGGCAGCTCTAACTGCACATACCCAAAACAAAACCCTTGCTTTCCCCTCAAATCATCATCCTTTCTCAATCTTTCCAATTTTAGTAAATGGAACCTTCACTTATCCAGTTGCTACAGCTAAAAATTCAGGAGTCATCCCTAAGTTCTTTGGCCTCTTACACAGCATATTGAATACAATAGTAATACTTTTGATATAACCTTAAAAACTCTGAAATTGCTAAGAGAGTAAAGCTTAAATGTTCTCACCCAAAACAAAACAAACAAAATCCAGTAAATATGTGAATTGATGGATGTGTTAATTAACTCTTTGAGGAGAATCTTTTCACAATGTATACATATATCAAATCATCACATTGTACACTTTAAATATCTTACAATTTTGTCAACTGTACCTCAATGAAAAAACTAATAAAATCGAATAATAAATCTCAGGAAAACAATTCTAGAATCCAAACACTTCTCCAGAAACTACTGCCATTTTCCTAATCCCAGATACCATCATCTCTCACCCATACAACTGCAACAACCCCCGCACCCACCCCCAGCTTGCTCTCTTACACTTTCAGAATCTATTCCCAACACACTCAGAATAAAATCCGACTCTTTGTCTATAAGATCTGATCCTGCCTATCGCTATGATCTCATCATCCATTCTTCCTTCTCTCATTCTTTTCCACCCGCTTTCCCCTGTCCATCAAACAAACTCATTTCTACCTCAGGGCCTTTGCATTTGCTATTCCCTCTGCCTACACTGCTTTGTCACCAAATCTCATGATTCATCCTCTCATTACATTCACTTCTTTTCTAAAATGTTATCACCTTAAAAAGGTCTCCCTAACCACCCAAACCAAAGATGTCTTCCTCCGTCTCTGTCCTGCAGTGCACACTGTATTTGGTTTCACTGGATGTATTCCTAACACACTTTGCTTTGTTTATTATCTGACCCCCTCCCCAAGTTATCAATTCCATTTAGGGAAAGACTTTGCTGCATTTGTTTTAAGTGGTACTTATAATGTATAGAACAGTGCCGAACACATACGAGGTCCTCAAAAAATATTTGTCAAATGAATAAATGAATCAGTCAGTTAGTGTCAGGGGATATAGTAAGCAGAAGAAAACTGGTGAGAGAAAACATGCAGAGGAGGCCCCGGTCAAGTGACATTGGGCCTCAAAGGCCACAGGGAGTAGTTTGGATTCTATTCTAAATACAACAGAAAACCTGGCATAAGACCTTAAGGAGAGACAAGACATTACTTAAATCATCAGTCCCCAACATTTTGGCACCAGGGACTGGTTTCGTGGAAGACAATTTTTCCACGGACCGGGGTGAGGGATGGGATGTGATGGTTCAGGCGATAATGCGAGTGATGGGGAGCAGCAGATGAAGCTTCGCTTACTCGCTGCAGCCTGGGGATTGGGGACCCCTGACTTAAATAATGTTTTAAAAGATGACTGACTGCCTTGTGGAGAATGACATGCATGATTTCATGCATTTTTGGAAAATTTGTGTGCAAATCAGATTTTGGTAAATTGAATAATATTCTCAAGGCATTATAGTAATCTTCAATTTTGTAATATAAAGAATCCATGGGCAATGGAACTGCTATTTATTTTATGGGAACAGATTTTCCTATTAAGGTGGAATAAGAGCAGAAACAACTCCAGCTATGAAGTATGTAGATTTAAAAGAAAAATATCTTGGGCTTCCCTGGTGGCGCAGTGGTTGAGAGTCCACCTGCCGATGCAGGGGACGTGGGTTCGTGCCCCGGTCTGGGAAGATCCCACATGCCGCGGAGCGGCTGGGCCTATGAGCCATGGCCGCTGAGCCTGCACGTCTGGAGCTTGTGCTCCACAACGTGAGAGGCCACAACAGTGACAGGCCCACGTACCACAAAAAATTAAAAAAAGAAAAATATCTTAATATAGAGGAAGAAGAGTTATCTCTCATTTTTATCCCCTGCAACCTTATGGACCTAGATCATTTTTATTGTCTGCTTGAACAAGGAGAAAATTTAATCTCACTGTCAGACTTTTTAAAGTTACTTTCACCTCGAGCAGGAAAAAATAACATATGGATATAGAAGCAAAGTCCTAGTGTGGAAAAAACCAAAACAAAGAATTATAAGGCAAAAAAAAAAAAGTTATCTTCACAAGCTGGACTCATTTAAGTTTATTTTATCTCATCAGAACAGTATAACTTCCCCCAGAATAAGAATGGAGGCATGCAGCTGATTAATAAATTCAAAACAAACTTTGAACTACACAGAGGAAATATAAAACATTACACATCCTAGCTCTGTATCGTGGCAACGGGGAGCCATATTTTGTGATATTCCACAATCTCAAGAGTGGTTTAAACAGAAACAGCAACATTCTCTGCCAATATTTATGTAGCCCTTTTCTTATCTCCAACATGTATGAAGTAAACAGAGCCATTACTCTAAAGGGAATTCTCAGGATTGGGAAACTAAGGCAAAAGTGTGCCTGAATAGCATGGGATATGCAGCCAATTAGTAATAAAAAGAAGCCTCAAACTTAGGGTCCTAGCCTACCCTTGCACAATTCACATTTCCTTGTAAAATGTTTACATGTAGAAGATGGATTCAATTAAGATAATGGAAGAAACCAGTTCTAACCCCATGAGTTGTGCACACAGAAATATGAAACAGATGAGTAGTCCATTTGCAGTCAGTTTTATTTCAGAAGAAAGGAAGAGTAACAACCCCACACAAAAAGGATGGGTGGGTTTGAGGCAGACTTCCTCATTAAGGGCTAACAAACCCAAACCAAAGATGGCACATCCTTCTGGGAAAAAACAAGGGAGTTGTGCAAATATGGGTGGTATATGAGTTATAAAAAATGAAATTGGAAAGCTTGCACATGATTGGTGACAATGTGTTTACACAGACACAAAGTGGAGCAGAGAATGGAGAATGCATTTAAAGAAAGAGGAAAATGGAAAATCTGACTTTTTTGGAATATTATCTCCTCTTCTGCACTCAATACCAATCTCAAAGATCAATGTTATCATGTTGACGGTAAGTTCCTTGAAGACAGGGACTATGTTTTACCACTTTTTAAAAAATTTCTAATATCAGGAACTCAATGAATGTTAAATAATAATAATTGAAGAGGAGAAGCAGAGGAGGCAGAAGCAAAAGAAAGCAGAGAAAAATAATAAATGCTATTATCAGAGGGCTTATCTCTGATCTTGCAGCAAGAAGTAAACAAGCAAAAACCAGGGTTCACAGAATTTGGGGTTATCTTCATTTAAGTATTTGACCTCAATTGCTGTGTCAAGACCACTCTCTATAGGAAAGAGTACTGTCTAAATCAAAGTACACGTTCCAAGTGCAGCTTTACAAATTGGCACTGGATCATAATTCTTTTTGGAACTCAACAAAATTGAGATGGTGGTGGGAGATTTGTGACCTAGGTGAAGGTGGGAGATAGGAAAGTCAACCCCAATCCACTGTGTCTGGCAAGACTTCCCAGGGTCTCTTCCAATGCCCTGGCCTTTCCTTTGGCTTCTCTCTCCACCAGCTCTGCAAGGTGGACAGAAGGGAGTTATCATCATCACCTCTGGAAGCTTGTCACTCACTTCAAAGATGCTTTACATCCTACGAAAAAAATGACCAGAAGGAACTTTTGATCTCTGTAAGAGACAACCTGCTTTTACTGGACCTGCAAATGTAAACAGCTGAACTCACGGAGCTGCTGTTTTCAAGCAGGATTTGACACTGTAAATTTCCAGAAGGTAGAATTCGCCTGGCTTCTGCTTTTAAACACAGGTAAGTGTACTCTTCCATGTGTCTTGCAATGCTTTTGATGGTAACGATCCCTCTGAGTGATTTGGTTAAGCGAGAATAATAATTCTATCCAACGAAGCATTTCTTGTGTCAGGAGAGACAGTACTGATCAAAAGATTCTAAAAGTAGGAATCTGCTTCAGCAGGTGAGCCTGACAGATACTGCAAGTCCAGGCGGGCATGGTTAATATATGAGGAAGAAGGATAGATCCACACAAGACACCTGAAATGAGTCCTATGAAAACAAAGGGAAACAATGGTCGGGGCTGACATGCTCAAGCAGGGATTTCCCTCTAAAGGGATTGGATTAAACAAATGTGTTTATCTCTAGCTCCCACCAAGCCCCAAAATTTAGAATGAAGGATAAAAATGATAAAAATGAATAAAAACAAAAAGAATTATAGATGGGATTATAGGAAACAATATATGTCAATAACATTTTGGAAGATGGAAATTCCAAGGACTAGTTACAATTGATTTAATGGAGCCCAGAAAAGGTTCCTACCTGTCTGAAGTCAAGTCCCACCTCAGATCCCAGCCAGTGATGACGGGATGTGAGAGGAGGCTGATCCAACAGGACTTATTCGAGTCTTTATAAGAAACTGATTTCCAAATCTACTCCCTGACTCTCACAGCCTGGTGACCATATCCTCCAACACAGACATGAGACAGGAGATTTATTCTCTGTAAAGCTGGAGCAGAAAGGCTCTTCCAGGAGTGGGGTTGGGGGAGGCTGAGGGTGAAGCACCTCACTGAAAACAGGGGATTGTACTACATTTTGCATATTGAATACTTTAATGTTTTGTTGTGTGTGAACAAAAGTTCCCAGGTCTGGGCTTGCAACCTGGTCATTGGCGGGGTGGGGGAGTGGAGAATAATTTGTAAGGACCAGTAGATATAAATTATCATATGGGCAGAGAGCTCTGTCTCCCTGGGGATCTTATAAGGGAACAATTACACCTCATTTTTTGTAGTCAACCATAAAATGAGAAAAAACAAAATGCAATAATCAAAACTCTTTAGCAAGCAATTTTTTTTCTTTTTTTTAATTTTTTTTTTTTTTTTTTTTTTTTTTTGTGGCTGCGTTAGGTCTTCGTTGCTGTGCGCAGACTCCCTCTAGTTGTGGTGAGCGGGGGCTACTCTTCGTTGCGGTGCACGGGCTTCTCATCGCAGTGTCTTCTCTTGTTGCGGAGCATGAGCTCTAGGCGTGCGGGCTTCAGTAGTTGTGGCACATGGGCCTCAGTGGTTGTGGCTCGCGGGCTCCAGAGCGCAGGCTTAGTAGTTGTGGCGCACGGGCTTAGTTGCTCCGTGGCATGTGGGATCTTCCTGGACCAGGGCTCGAACCCATGTCCCCTGCATTGGCAGGCAGATTCTTAACCACTGCACCACCAGGGAAGCCTTCAAGCAATTTTTTTAACAAACACTTTACTATGGAGAATTTCAAACACATACAGAAGTAGAGAGAATAGTGTAATGAACCCATTATCCACATTCAACAATTATGAACTTCAGCAATTATTAATTTACGGCCTATTGTGTTTCATGTTTACTCCCTTTCTTCCCTGGCACTTCCTTCTTTCCCTTATTATTTTGAAGCAAATCCCCCACATCATGTCATTTCTTCCATAAAGAGTTCAGTATATATCTCTAAAAAATAAGTACTATAGAACTTTATAGATTTAGAACTAGCATACAGGTTTACACATTGATCAAAGATCATGTTTATTGGTTGAGTTTTCTATACTCAGTTCTTTTAAATTAAAGAAATAATAGGAAGGTAGATCTTAGAGTCAGAACATAATGGAGTTGGAAAGCCATTTATAGATATCATCAAAATGCCCTTAATTAGCCAGTGCAATATCTTAAGGTCAGGGTGTTTAAGTGACTTCCTAAAGGTGACGTGCTGGTTGGAGGTGAAGTCTAAATTGGTGCCCAGGTTTATCTGGGATCAATGAGCGCCAAAGAAATATACATTTATGACTGTATGGATTGTAGGGTTTTGTAAAATCTGCTACTTACTACTGTGGCTTGGTGTTGTGTGAGATCAGCTGAGCCAGAAACATGTTTCCTTGAACGATTTGAGTTGGAATTAGCTGAAAGAGCAATGTATTTGAGATTTGGAAGGTGGGAAGGAAGCAGCAGTCATGTTTACCCTGGGAAGATTGGCTCAGAGTCAAGTGCTATTGTGGCTTGCATCGTTCACATTGTCACAGATCTGCTGGGTCACCTTGGAGGTGCAGGGCAATATCCAGGCCTCAGTTCTTTCAGCTCCTCCCGGATCTCCACCTTCAGCTTCTCCATGGCAAAGAGCATCAACAATTTTGCCATTACCCACGCCATCAAAGTAAGAAGCATGGAAGCAGTCAGAGACCACCATGAGTTCCAATGAGAGACCGACAAAAGGCCTAGCTCGTCTTTGCGGGTTTCACTTTGTCCTTGACCTCCCAGACTTCACATCTTTCTTCCCCCCAGCTTCTCCCAGCTGACCTAGGCCCAGCGCTATGCCCACAAAGGCAGCATATTTACATAATGGCTTAACAAGCTCCCATAGTTGCATAAAGTCATATCTGTATAATAAATCTTTTTTATCACTCAGTGTGGTTCTGCTTCTCTGATCAGACCCTTGCTGAAACAGCTGCATGAAATCGGTTAAAAATGTGTGGTTGAAACACATTTGAGAAATTGCTATTGGCTACCATTTTTGTATCTAGTCTCTTTTAATATAGCACATTTCTCAAAATCAGTAAGACAAGATGTCTCTGAAATGCACACATAATCTTAATTGGCACAATATTTTAAACTTTCCACAGCCTGCTCAACTTCCATTATTTAATTTGATAAATTGTGAGAATATGCAAGCATTTAGCAGAGGCAGTTTGGGGGCCTTCTTGTTAATAACTGTGGGCAAGCTTAATGGTATGGAAGTAGAGGAGCTATTTTGTTAGCACTTTAGACGATAGAGCTGTTCAGTTGAGTTTCCTATTTGTCTACAGGGATGAGGTAGATCTTGACTTTAAAGTCGACTTAGGGGTTTTCTGGAAGGTATATGTGAAATATGCAGCCTGGTTGAGAGGATGTGCATAACGATCTCATGGAAATGAAATACTTCCTGGAAGAAGATGAGTGATACAAGAAGAAGTGGAGAAAACTACCTCATTATCTCATTTGTTCCTTCAATCCTTTGTCCAAAAATATTTACTGAGAGCATACTACTATTCTCTGAATATAAAGTAGTCAACCAGACAAATGAAGTTCTGCCTGCATGGAACTTATTCTTGTTGCATGTAGACATGGATGAATAAATGGATGAATGATAAACAAATCAGCAAGCAAAATGACATAAACAATACAACATAAATCCAAAGAGTGATAAGTGCTATGAATACAGTAAAATAGGGTGACGGGGAGAGAAAGTGAGTGGACCTGGAGGGTAACTATTTTGGTAGGGTGATCAGGGAAAACTTCTCTAAGGAGGTGACATTTGTGCTAAGACATGACTGATAAGATTGAGTCAGCCACACAAAGATCTTGGCGAAGAGAATTCTAGGCAGAGGAATCAGCAATCACAAAGACCCTGAGGTGGAAATGAGTGCAAAAGTTGGACATGACTAAAGCATGAGGAGGATGAAGATTTTCAGGGCCTAATGAGCCCTAATTATTGCTCTGGGAAACCACGAGAGATTTGAATCAAGGAAGAAATCTAATCTGATTCATGCACTGAAGTATCTGTCTGGCTAGAGGGATGAGAGTACAAAGAGTAAGGCCAGGTACAAAACCAGCCATCTTCTTGAAGGCATTCTCCCTGATGTGATGAATCCTTACAAAAATTATAAAGGACCAGATCCCAAAGGATCAGTAGTTTTCCCTCAAGGTTGTCCAAACAAAAAGCAAGGTAGCAATCTGTGAGCATCCTTAACGACTAGGTAATGGCTGCTGGGTCAGCCCACCACCATGGAACATCTCGTAGCAATCGGGCATCAATGCTAAGTTTCTCTGAATTGGCTGAGCAAGGCAAGTGGACATTCCCCTATTTGGGGACCAGGGACCCTGACGAGAGCCTGTGAGGCCTGGAGTGGCACTGCGAGCCACAATCTCCACTGAGCATAGGAGTCACAGCTGGAGGGAATTATTAATCTCTGATCACTGTCGGTTGGAGGGTTTAGACTTCTCACCAACACTTCTGACCTGAAAGGGGTTGACAAATCTATCAGGAGCTCAACATGAAGAACTGGGCTTACAGGCAAGATGCTTAATCACTTGAGAAATAGCTCAGTTGTGACTGATTTATCTCATAAGTGACTTTGTTCTGTTACCCTGTTGATTTCAAATATTTGAAGCTCAAATTTTACTGCTTGGAAAGACTGCAGACAAAATCCTTATGTTCTTACTTGCAAAGCATGCTCAGGCTTCAAAATGGGCTGTCAGAGAAAGGCAGCAAGCATGGATCTGCATGGAATGTGCCAGAGAGGCCAACCTAGCTCTGAGGCTAAGAATGGCCAGCAGCCCAAAGCACAGGGTCTGAGTTCAAGTGGAGATGTGGTTGTGATCCAGGCTCTTTAACTGCTGAGAGGTCTGAACCTGTGAGTTAAGTAGGGCACTGGTTCAGATCCCCATGTGACAGAATCAGGATCCTGGAGAGCTTTGAGTGAGGAAGTGGGAAAACCATTTTTGCAGGTATAAGGACAGGTAGGGGTTAAAACGTAGTTGCAACCCTAACTCAGTAGATCATGGTTGGGGCTTTATCCCAATGGGACCATAGAGAGCAAATCTGAGCCCCAGGCAGAGCAAATCCTAGAACTACTCCAGAAACAACCTGCTCGTGGGGTTGAGGCCAAGTTGGTCAACACTGACCAAGTGCCAAGCAATACTGAGCTGACAGCTGAAAATTTGCAGCTTCTGCAGCTGAGGAAGGTGAGCGGAGGTAGGCCAGGGAGCCCGCCGACAGGTAGATTAATGCTGGCTTTTATAGAAATTATCCTTTTTTTGTTCATTATCGTACATGTCCCTGTGTCAACACTTTTGCCTGTTCATCGTAACCTATTTTGCACAGAACATGTTGATAGGATGCAGGATTTTAGGTCATGAGATATCAAGTACTAACTAAAAAGTTGACTTATGATCATTGAGATGAAACATTAGGTTTTATCCACTTCTTTTAGGCTCTACTAAGCTTCTAGGCAGAACCGTGATGGAAACTCAATTTACGTTTGAGGGCAAAGCTTTTGCTTCAAACCTCCTATTGTCTACTCCTACTTCACGGTATAAGTCTGAGGGCAGTAAACATTTTCTGTAAAAGGCCACCTGGGAAACATTTTAGGCTTTGTGGGCCGTGTGGTCTCTGTCACAACTGCTTGACTCAGCTACAGACAATATGTAAACAAATGAGCATGGCTGTGATCCATTAAAACTTTATTTACAAAATCAGGTGATGGGTTGGATTTGGTCCACGAGCTGTAATTTCCAACCTCTGGTCTATATCATCACTCGCCAAACATTTCTGATCACACATCTTATGTATATATACAAACACACACAGACACACACACACACACATATATATACACATACATGTATTATATATATAAAAACAATGTACATAACATAGTATTTATAACATGTACACAAAGTAGTAATTTTTAAAAGCTGAGATGAAAGTGTAAATGAAAGTTCTAATATTTTCTTCCCATACTTGCAGTTGATCAGCCTGGGTATCCGCTGGGGGACACGCACCACACTGTCCTCTCTGTAAACACAACGAGAGCATGTGAGTGAGTGAACGTGTGTGTTGTGTTTGTGCACGTAGATGCCCTCATTTGCATTACGATCCATTTCATGGTCCAAACAGTGTATAGTAAGTGGAATAAACGTGGCTTTGAAGTCAAGTACAAACCTAGATTTAAATTCCACCTCCCCCATTTACTAGACGTGACCATGGGGAAATAAATCTCTCTAAGCTTAGTTTTCTCCTCTAAAAAGATTAACATAGTAATATACAATTACGTGTTTGACAAGTGGATTTAAAATTCATTTTCAAGTGTTCAGTGAAGTTCCTAGAACACAGTAAGAGCTCAAAAACTGAATCTCTTTCTCTTCCCTTTCCTCCAAAATCGAAAGTCAAGTCTAGCTGGCGTGTCACGTCTGTAGCCATGAGCAGCAGTAGAGTTTTCCCATCTTCCTCCTCCAAGTCATCTCTTTTCTTCCTTCCCATCATGACCCAACCTGCTACCTGACTCCACCCCTTTGAGTAGACACCATGCAGCCATGCTTCCACTACAAGGGCTCTGGGATTCCACTCTTCATTTCTGCCTCCTTAGCCCCACAGAGATCATTCCCTACATACCTACCATCAGCAAAGAGATTGGCTGATGTCTTTAATTTCTCTGCATTCTTTAGAATCATTTTTCTTGGTGAGGCAGCTGGACCTGGAGTGTAATCCACATCCACTTGACCACCACTCACCAGCCTAAAGAAGCTATCAAACTTTCATTATAATGTCCAGGGTTTTTTCTTAATCCTTTGGAAGCAAATAAACCATTTGCTGTGAATCAAAAGATAGTTATCAGAAATTAGGATGTTAAAGGCAGAAAGATCTCCCCAGAGTAACAAACACACACTGTGCTGGTCCTCTCTGGCTGTCTGCTTTAATAGCTAACCTGTGATATAAATAATCAGCTCTGATGGGGCTTTGCTAAACATGCATCCTTGCCTTTTCTTGCCTAGAGAGAGTGACGAACCTGGACGCAATGAGAACATATGTCTCATTTTCCTGAATCACCTTGATGCAACTCTCACTACGTCCTTCATGCAGAGAATTTTCAAAATGCTCGTTTATAGATAGAAACCGTGAGAACCCTTAGAAATTGTAAGGCAGGCACTGAGAGAAAATATGCTATGGCTCTGGCACAGTCAGAAGTATTGAATGCAAGTTCCTTTCAATAAAATCCAACAGAGAAACACACAGTCATTGTTCTGGACATTTATCAATCCAGTAATGAGATGAGCCAAATGCAATCCAGACCAACTTATCTCAGCAGGATTTCCCAGGTCATCTTTCTTAGAACAAAGCCCTTCTGGTTCCATATTGAACAGGACAAGCCCGCTGTGATTAGGCAGAGTGGCGCTGGTAATGTGATCTGAATCAGATTCCCAGGACCCCAGCGGGGCGACATGAGGGAATCTGTGTGAACCTGCTTTGAGCTGTTCAGAAAGACAACCAGAAGTTCTGTTATTGATATTTTTAGCTGCCTTTGTGTCCCTAGCACTTGGCTGGATATGCTGGATTGGTACAGGACGATCAAAGATTATCCTTCCCTTCAAAGAGTCCCCATTTGGGAGAAAATAAAAACCTCCTGGCAGCTGAAGATGAGTTTAGGTTTGCATTTCCACTCCCTCTTGAAGCCTCCCCTTTCCCCCAGTGATTTCACAGAGGCACAGCATCAACTAGGCACAATTTAATGAAATGGGGTTTCTGTCTGAAGAGGCTGAGAATGGATAAACTGAGTCTTTTAACAATAATTCTTATCTGAGGCTTACTTTTTAGATGCTTATATTCATGGGTCTCCTTAATTTTATGCGTGTATTTCAAAATCACCAAAAGGAACAAAATATAATACGATAGACATCTGTGTATCTAGCCGCCCAATTTAATACATTTTAACATTTTGCCATTTTGGCTTCAGAATTTTATTTTAAAAAATATGACATTTATAGTTTTAGCTACAATTCCAATCCCCCCATCTCCTTCCCCTCCTAGACCCTGGAACATCAGTATCCTGAATTGGGGATTCATCCTTCCTTGTAAGTATTTCCAAGCTTTGTTATAAACATACAGATCATACAATTTATCACTTTGTTTCAAATTAATTTACATAAATGCTATCATTTTGCATAAATCCTTTGTCACTTGCTTTCTTTATTCAAAATCATGTTTTCATTCTATGTCGATCATATTTCAACATAGCTGAAAAGATACTACATTTTCAAGATTTTTCCATGTTATTCTATATACTGTAGCCCATTCAGTTTAACCACCATAGAGCCCTCCACTGTGTCCCATGGTTTTTTTAACCCACATTCCTACTGATGCTCATCTAGATTATTTCCTATCTTTCATTATTATAAAAAATACCTCAGTGAGTGTTCTTATACTTGGAT
>RJWK010000726.1:0-94010 GCA_004363435.1 Platanista minor
AAATAGACAGCTAGTGGGAAGCAGCCGCATAGCACAGGGAGATCAGCTCGGTGCTTTGTGACCACCTGGATGGGTGGGATAGGGAGGGTGGGAGGGAGGGAGACGCAAGAGAGAAGAGATATGGGAACATATGTATATGTATAATTGATTCACTTTGTTATAAAGCAGAAACTAACACCATTGTAAAGCAATTATACTCCAATAAAGATGTAAAAAAAAAAGACCTGTTCTGCCAGTTTTCCTGGAGCACAGAGGGCCTCCCTCCTGATCTCCACGCTGGACTCCTTTCAGGGCATGTTGAAGGTCAGTGGCTGCAGAGCTTTATGACTTAGCCCTTGTAGAGGCAGATGGCAAGTGCCAGTTTGTAGTCTGCACTACCTTCAGAAAGCAAACATCACCACACCAACAGCAGCAGTACTCCCAAAGAAACAGCAACCACACTTGGAGATGGAGTCATAGGGAGAGGGCATTTACTTCTTTACCCCTTGTCTTCCCTCAACCTTTTTCTAAATAAAAATGTTAACTACTTCTATTCAATTTGAAATATTTGCATGCCCGTGTATCTAGGTTTGGGGATTTGTACACACTGCCTTGATTACTTTACAGAATTCCACTGATAGCACAGAAGCCATCTGAGAGCATTGTGGCTGCCTGAATAAACATATGCCTCACGTGAAACTCAAATATGTGCTCAGTGGGTCGTGTTACTCGGTGCTACCTACATGCATTCAGAGTAGGTAACACAGTGATGACATTCCGTAGAGAAATGTCAGAGTAAGTAATACAATGATGACAGAGTAGGTAACACAGTGATGACATTCCGTAGAGAAATGTCAGAGTAGGTAACACAATGATGACGTTCCGAAGAGAAATGTGGGTTAGCATAGCCTCAATGAAACTGTCTGGAAACATACTCCTTTAAAGTGGCCTGCTCTGTGGTAACAATTGCATTTGCACTTATTAACCAAATGTAAACAAGATAGGCTATAAGGGAAAGGAAAATGAGAAACAGGTCTACCATCACAAAATGATTCTATTTAGAACACTGCCATCATCTCTTGGCAGACATATCTGGTTGGCTTCATTTTGGAGTAGATTGCTTTGATTTTTTTTTTCCCCCCATTCCAAAATTTGGGTGCCAGGCTCTATAACCAGCACATTAATGCCAATGTTTGTTAACTGACCAGAAAACAAGAAAAAAAAGTCACATTCTAGTAAACTATATCTGTGTTTTTTGAACAGCTCTCACCTCTGACCCATAATTGGAAAGACTTCATAAGGGTCTGTAGGAAAGTTCTGTAATGGAAGATGGAAGATTCTAGAATATGCAGGTATACTGTCTAACATCTTGCCTCACCTGCTCTGCATCCAGTAATACTGACTCCCTTTTCCGTGTTTAAATAACCCTTTAAAAATTCCTCTATTATTGCACAGGTTCTGTTGTGTCATAATCATCTGTTTAGATGTCTGTCTCAGCTCCTCAATCACTAGCGACGGGAGAAAGCCATCTCTGGCTTTGTTGCCTCTAGCACAATACAGTCTAATAAATGCTAACTAAGGAAATGAGTGATTCCACAGCAAAGGAATAACAAAACCAGGCTTACATATTTAAGTCTAGCCAGGCTGTGTAAAAGCAATGAAAACAAACCATCTTACTCAACGTGTAAAATGGACATCAATAGCATACGTTAATTCTTATCAGACATAAAATTCAGTTAACATTTCAGCTCAAGATCCACAGAGTGTGAGTGTTCATTAAACACTACCAGTTGATTTGCCTTTCCACTTGCTCGTGAAGGAGTTCTGAGTAAAGTCTTCTAGAGGTAACCCTGATGGGACTGGCTCAAGTGAGCCTATTTGGTGCCAGTGTTAGGCTTTCTTCACTCACCATAAAGAATCCTGTCTCATCAAAAGCAACAGCAAGAAATATAGATCGGTCCCAAAGATTGTTTTCAACAGGTTTACTGAAGATTTGGAGGGAAAATAGAGATAGTTAACATGCACACACTGCATCACTCAGCTTAATTTATTGATGCTTGACAAATTCCATATGTCTTCCCCTCCACAAGTCATTCTTCTTCCCCACTACTCTCCAGGATTCCTAGCACTTCCTCTGACCTTCCATCAGCCCAATGGCCTTGTCCTCTGCAAACCAGCACCTTCCAGACGCCTCGCACACAGATTCCGCCCAACCTCCAAACACGCAGCACTACATCCGGGTACACATTGGCCAGCTTCCCTCTTGTTTGACAGAACAACAGAGGACAGGTCATCTTTCAAATAAATAAAAATACCATCATCTCATTATGTCTAAAATTTCTCATGAAGCAGCAGCTAGTTAAATAAAGTTGATGACAGAAAGTGATTCACTTCTGGTATTTGGAGAGCCTAAATAAAAAATAGTTATTAAAACTTAAAGTTAACCCTTAACAAATTCTAAATATTCTGAAAGGTATACCTGTTATTTAAGAACTTTTTCTAATTCTAATAATCTCATTATTCCTGTCCCAGATTTATAGGACTAAGACCTCTTCTCTAATAGGCTCTAGAATAGCTAGTGTCACAGGAAGAGACGGGGTATGTGTACCACTTAATGAACTTAGCCAACTCAATTCTTTTCTTGAGGACAGTGGTAGGTGCAAAAAATGTGATCCAATATTCACTGATAGCAATCTTGAGTGGTAAAAACATGTGTGCCTGTCTTACTTTCCTTTATGTTTTTCTTCTTTTAAATCCTTTTTCAAAATTATTTTCATAACCATTACGGGGTAAATCAAAGATCCCTTCCATCAACATATGATTTTTTTCCTCCGACTTTCCAGACACTCCACTGCCAATCCTCTCCTTCCTCCCCCTGTCCCTCATCTGTAAGAGGTTCTCCAGACCAATTCTTGAAAATCCCACACCGAGGGCTTCCCTGGTGGCGCAGTGGCTGAGAGTCCGCCTGCCAATGCAGGGGACACGGGTTCGCGCCCCGGTCCGGGAAGATCCCACGTGCCGTGGAGCGGCTGGGCCCGTGAGCCATGGCCGCTGAGCCTGCGCGTCCGGAGCCTGTGCTCCGCAACAGGAGAGGCCACGACAGTGAGAGGCCACGACAGTGAGAGGCCTGCGTACCGCAAAAAAAAAAAGAAAAAAAAAAGAAAAAAAAAGAAATCCCACAAGGAGGGGACCACCTGCAGGAACCAGGTGCCTGCGGAGGTGAGCAGAGCTGGAAGGCAAGAGAAGAGCATTGAAAGCAGTTCAGTTGTTTACCTAACATGAGTGTGCTTACCTAAAGAGATGCTGTTGCCAAAGCAGGGGAATAATTGACACAAGCTGGAAATGTCTGTTATCAAGAGTAATTATAGCACAAAGCATTAGGAGATAAAGGTTAGAAGCAGTAAAAATCAGAAAACATGGAATGGCAACCTTCAATAGGAGAACTCTTATTACAAAAGTAATCTCTCTAAGTGCACCCTGAGTCTTGGAAGCGAATGACTCCAGAATCTCCAGACTCTTCAGAACTAACAAGGAGTTAGGGTGATCCTCCTCCCCATGCAGCTGAACAGAAGAAAATCCTGTCTCTGACAGTTGGTGATGCAAAGCCTACCAGCATATCCTAATTTAAGGGCAATCTGTCATTACCTTATGAATAAAATGTGTAAGGAAATTAACTAGCTTGCCATCAAATTCACGTACTACTGATAGTTTCCTAGTGTTACAGCAGGTAGTTGTATCACTGTGAGCAGAGAAATGGGGGCAGGGGCCAGGTGGCAGGAAATCATGCATCTTGCAAACGGCAGGGTCCATGGGCAGACAAAGAAAAGCAGGAACCTCCAGACTGACAGGAAACCACACGTTTTGGATGATAAGAGTCCTGAAGGCAGACAAAGAAAGGTGGGGAAAGGTGGGAATCTCCTGCTTCTGAATGTAACCTGTTGCTCGTTATGCTCTCATTACAATAAAATTAGCCTTGCAGATAAGAAGTATCCATCATGCACTGAAGCCATGATACTTCTGATAAAAGCTAAATAAAAACAAAAATCCCTCCTCCCCTCGGGAAGATGGAACTGGGATGAAAATCAGGGAATATGACCCCCCAACCCCTCATTTTATACATACTACTGAGGGAAATTACCGTTTTTCTTTTATGGAAACAGTCATAGCAAAAACTTCACCACACTGTTAAACAGGAAATAAGACTGTTCAAGACTATTGCAATAAGAGAGAGAGATTAAATCTCCATCTAAACTCTGCTGTAGGGCTTCTCTGGTGGCGCAGTGGTTGAGAGTCCGCCTGCCGATGCAGGGGACACGGGTTCGTGCCCCAGTCTGGGAAGATCCCACATGCCGCGGAGCAGCTGGGCCCGTGAGCCATGGCCGCTGAGCCTGCGCGTCCGGAGCCTGTGCTCCGCAACGGGAGAGGCCACAACAGTGAGAGGCCCGCGTACCGCAAAAAAAATTTTAAAAATAAAAAAATAAATAAACTCTGCTGTAAGCCAGGCGCTGGAGAGTTTTTGCCTTACTTTCTCAAATCTTCATGTCAGGAGGTAGTTTTATAACTTGGAGCAAAGCACCTAAGGAAGTGAGTTCCTCCCCTCCCAGGGTTCTGGGTGATAGCTGCTATCTGATTCCCATAATACCAGCACTATTTTCCTTATGGTTACACTTCAAAGGGTTGGCCCCCAGGTCCTTGAGAAAGACATTCCTGAGGTGTAATTCAGCCAAGAGGCCAGGGAAGGATTTATATACCTTTCAAAGGGGCAGAGAAAGAATTTGCAATTACAAGTTTTCTGAAGTAAATGCCCTAAGAAAAGGGAGGTGGGGGGGGGGGGGCTTAGAGTTAAGCCACCTCAGTCAGTATTCACAGGGCTTCTTTGACTCTCTCTGTTCAAAGAGGATAATTCATGTACTATTTAAAAGAATGGTCATTAGAGTATGACCTACAGCTATGCCTGCTCTTAATAAAAGTTTTGAGGTTATTGTCAGTGAAATCCCATTTGGAATCCATTGTCTTCAAATTAATGAAAAAGAAACAGGTTTGTTTTCTAAAAGAACTGCTTACTCTGCAAAACTATGCAAAAACCCTACAGTGGCACCTGTTATGATTTTGAAATGTTCCTAGGGTGACAAACGTTGTTTAGTGCTGAAAAGAATTTAATTGTACTAAATAGCTTAGAATAAACTGAGTTTTATTTGGATATATCTTCATTCAGTGGTTCAAGGTATTCATAAAATGTCTGAAATGTACGTTCAGTTTGGATGGGTGAAAATTTTCATCTTCTTCTTCTTCAGGAGATACTGTAGTTCCATCTCAACAAGTATTTTAAGCTCCTGTTGGATTAAAAATTGAGTAAGGCTAATGCTTGCTCTTAAACTCACACTAATAAAGTAGATCATGCAAGTCACCAAGCCACTCTAATACAAGGTAGATTGAAATGAGTGCCTTCAAATCATGTAAATTGCCGTGGCATTACCAAAACAAGGAAAAATTAAGTCCTATTAAGTAAGTCTCTTCTAGTTCCCCAATACCTTAGTCAAGCATTAGGAGGCTGCAAGTAACATAAACTCCTGAATTTCTTTCAACAAAAAGGATGAAACACTAGCCAAAGTAAATGGATTTCATGGAACCAAAGGCCAACTCTCTGGAGAAGATGGATCCAGAAACTGGATGATAAAAACACCAGAATTACTCTCTGTGTCTCTCTAGATTGGCACGATCTCCTGTTCATGCTTCTCTCCCTTTATTTTTCTCTTTCTCTGCAGAATGGTTATATCTACTTTGGCAGGCACCAGGCTAAACATGGCTGGCCCAAATCCTAGTTTGCATCACTTTTCAGTTCAAGAGCTAATAAAGAATGACCTATGTCTTGGAGACCCAAATCCAAACACCCTGAAGAGCATGTCTAAGGGCCCAGTTTGGGCCAGGAGTCTATCCTAGTCAACATATAGCTAGAGGTTAATGATACTGAGGTGCAATGACGTTCACTTAGTGAGGGGGTGAAGTGCTCCTAGATGAGGGAAACATGAGTTAGGACATTAATGCAAAATATGACTAAGACAATGAGAGATGCTAGACCAGGAAGTAGTTACCACCTTCCATCAACAGACATATTCTATGGAGTTGTCGCTTAGCAGGGCTGAGGTTCCAAACTTGGCACACACTGAAAAACCACTTATGGACAAAATTATCTTTGAAATATCTTTAAAAGCCCTAAATTCTACCATACATGTGTTTTTTTGTTTTTGGGGGTTTTTTGTTTTGTTTTGTTTTTTTGTGTATAACCCTGGTATCCTATGGAATGCATTGGTTGCAGATAGCAAATAACCTCGACTCCATTGTCTTACACAAGGACGAAAACTTGTCATCTCACAAACAAATGGTCCACGGTTTGTAAACTCAGTTGTCCAATGTCGTTGCAGCCCCAAAGTGCTTTTGGTATTTCCCTTCTGCCATCCTTAGCAAGTCTGACTCTCCCAAACTAGCACCCCTCATGCTCACAAATGGCCACATCAGACCAGGGAATCGATTCATCTAGGAAGATACACAAAGTCTTTTCCTGGTTCATCTAATTCCTGGAGTGCTGTAAACTCTTTCCCAATGCCCCCTACCCTTAGTAGACCTTCCCCAACTCTCAGTCAGGCATGGGGCAGAGCTCACTCTAAACTAACCCCAAATAGAAGAGTAGGATCACTGGAGCAAGTTTATAACAATCAGAATTTACTCGGGAGCCACGCTGGGCAAAGCTGGACACATACAGAAGCAGGGTTCTCTCAATCTAAAAGAGGAGGAAATGAATAAAACTCAGAAGACTCTTGGCTCCAGGCATGTTTAGTTTAGGTCTGATTTATAAAAAAGAAAAGAGTAAAAATAAACCTTAGACTTCACCAGGGCCAGTGAATTCCAAGACTAGCAGTTGTGTGTGTATGTCTATTGACATCCTGTGACCTGGTGATATTCTTTTGGAATATTCTGGAATATCCTCGAATATTCTTTGGGAACTTATTGTCCAGGCTGCCAGGTGACACCCTCAGGCCCAAGTGATGTTTTAAAAAGTGAAGTAAAACTGCTATTTTGTTCCAAAGGTAAATGTCATGAATAAACTTAGGCAGCTTGGGAAGAATCCATGTGGATAGGATGGGAGAACTGTTTTCACTCACCCCGTCATTTTGTTACTTATCCCACAGGGGTTCGTGTTTCCCCGAGGCCCTGTAGGGGACTCCCCAGTGAAGGCTGAGTGTTACATGTCATCCTCTTCTCTAAGACATCAACAGGGTCACAGTCTGGATACTTGAAAAGAGCCACACCGTTTTGCATCTATTTGCCCTAAATTCCCACTAAGTTCTGAGAAACACTGCACTATTCTGTAGAATTTTGTGTTCAGGTAGCAAAAAAAGTTTTATCTTAAATTCTTGCCCACATGTCTTACTGCAGATTTGCTTTTTTTTAAAAGTAATTGTTTGTCATGCTCAGTTATAACCTTCCTGAAAACAGGTCTTTGATACTCACAGCGTCAAGTTCAAGGCCAGGGTCGCACTGATCAGAAAGTGTTCAGTGAATGGAAAGAACACATTTCTTCACCCAGTACTGCACCTTTACCCAGGCCACAACGCTCTGTCAGTTGCTTTATGAATTAGTAAATGTCCTTAACCGAACATATGACTCCCTTGTAAAATGACACACAGTGACAGACACACGTATCAAAAGCTTAATGTTAGAACGAAACAAAATATACAGTCGATCCTCTAGGAGAGCAGGACTCCCCAGACCCTAAGTGTGGGCTATGCACAAGGACTTCCTCCCAAATAATGCATCTGGGAAAGGGGACAGAAAAAGTAACTTTTCAGTGGAGACACTTGACAGACGCTACCTCAGCTAGGTGATCAAGGTCAACAGCAACAGGGAAAAGTCACGTTGATAGTATGTCCCTTTATATGATGTAATATTTATGGCACCTTACCTCTGTGATCCTCCTCCCCAAACACAGCCCCAATCTAATCATGATAGAAACACCAGCAAATGCCACTGAGAAACGTTCTACAAATATTATACCTGACCAGGACTCCTCGGAACTGTCAAGGTCTTCAGAAACACAGGACGTCTGAGAAACTGTCAGAGCCAGGAGGAGCCTAAGGAGACATGATGACTACATGCCATGTGGTGTCCTGGCTGGGACCCAGGAACAGAAAAAAAGGAACTTGGGTAAAAAGTATGGAAAATGAACCAAGTAAGGACTTTATTTAATAACAATGTATCACTATTAGTTCACTAATTGTAACAGATGTACAGATGTACAAATATACTAATGTAAGAAGTTAATAATAGGGGAAACTGAATGTAGGGTATGCGGGAGCTCTCTGTACTATTTCAATTTTTCTATAAATCTAAGACTGTTTTACAAATAAAGTGTTTTGTTAAAAATTGAAATTTATCAGTAGGAATTTGTCATTTTTGTAGAGGTATTGAGATGGGTCACTTGAGGACACGTATGGATCAGCAGAGCAGACACACTTGCCCAGGAGCTTTACCTCACATGAGTCTGGAGTGGAGAGGGAAGAAGAAAAAGGCAATTGCCAAACGATGTCCTTTCGGTAGATTATCACACACCCTGCCCCCGCCGTGGAGGAATGGATCAATGTCTGTGACCCAGCAAAGAGAGAACGCATGCCTTCCTCGTGGGGAAGAGTGAGTAAAGGGTGAGACTGGAGGACAGGAATGTCAACCTAGTGGAGGCCACTGCCCACAGTGTCAGAGGAGCACCAACCACTGCAGCTGCCCTCCGCGGGAAGGAGGGACTTGGTAGGAAGACCACTAGCCCTGATTTAAGACCTGGCAGAATGGACCCAAACGTCCCAGGAAATTTTATCATCTCCCAGAGTTTTGTCTCCTCAGAACTAATAAAGACAACCTTTTCTTGAAAAAAAAAAAAAAAAAAAGAAGTATATTATAGTACTGTTCTTCCCAAATAAATTAAAAAAAAAATTTAAATCAATTCTGCCCCCAACAAACCAAGTAAAGGGTGAGGTTGCTCAGAGCTGGCTCAACTATCATGTGTACTGGTTATAGAAAGATGACATTCTAATTTTTTAACTACAGACTTTGCAAACATTGAAAGGAAAGACTGAAAGACTTGGCTAAGTAGACTGAAAGGAAAATGCACAGTGTAAGGCAGTGATCCCCCAACTTTTTGGCACCAGGGACCGGTTTCCTGGAAGATAATTTTTCCATGGACAGGGTGGAGGGTGGGGGGTGATGGTTCAGGTGGTAATGCGAGCCATGGGGTGCGGCAGATGAAGCTTCACTCACTCATCCACTGCTCACCTCCTGCTGTGCGGCCCGGTTCCTAACAGGCTGTGGACTGGTACTGGTTTGTGGCCCAGGGGTTGGGGACCCCTGGTCTAAGGGTTGTAAGTTTAGGCTTCATTCAGGGACATTGCTGAGGACTAGAGTCTGGGAGACAGCCTCTCAGTCACTGTTGGGGAAATGCTCTGAAGACATAGGGGGAACACCAGTTTATATATGATTTTGGCTGCGGATACATGCAGTCAAACACCCACCTGCCAATGCAGGGGACACAGGTTTGAGGTCTGGGCTGGGAAGAACCCACATGCCATGGAACAACTAAGCCCGTGAGCCACAACTACTGAGCCTGTGCTCTAGAGCCCGTGAGCCACAACTACTGAGCCTGCACACGCCACAACTACTGAAGCCTTTGCACCTAGAGCCCGTGCTCCACAACAAGAGAAGCCACCACATTGAGAAGCCCATGCACTGCAATGAAGAGTAGCTCCCACTCGCTGCAACTAGAGAAACCTTGCACACAGCAACAAAGACCCAATGCAGCCGAAAATAAATTTAAAAAACAAAAAAACATACAAGTCAGTAAAAGATTACTGCTACTCACAAGGAACAGATATCTCAAGGTAATGACTTTAGTGACTTTCTATGTATGGGAAGATGCAAAGATGTGACTTCATTAAAGATCTAAGGAGCCTGCTTGTCCACCCCACAGAGCATCCTGTTATTGTCTTTATTTCCTTTCTGAGTGCACTGTTGGTCATGACTGCACTGAGTTGTGACTTATTCCTTGTCGGGCTGGGTAGTGAGCAGCCCTTTACTCTTCTTTGATTACAGCTGCCTAATCCATATGCCTGATTTTCCCTGAGGAGTCCTCTCATACAGAAACCTGTTTAAATTTGCTTAACCCAGCCTTTTTCAACATTAGTTGAACAGAGAATCTATTTCTCTGGTTACCTCACAATGATAGAATACATGGAAATCCCCCTAAATTAAAAGTTGTAAGAAAACTAGAGTTGGGTCATGGCAGTAAATCAATGAGCATATATATTTTACTCTGCAGATAATTCCCAGTAAATAAACAGGTATTGTGTCTCCCTGACTGCCCCGTATGTTCCGACTAAAAATTCCCAGCCTGGATTTGCAACAACTTGAAGAGGAGGAGAGGTCTGTCTCCCTACTAGGAGGCTTCTTCCTTAAGAGGGGAAGATTTGCAGTGTGTGTGTGTGTGTGTGTGTGTGTGTGTGTGTGTGTGTGTGTGTGGTTATCTACCTACCACTTTAAAGGTTGGGGATTGCTTGCTCTTTGGGGTTATCTTTGTCACTGCTGCTTCCAACTCTTCACTGATCCTTTGTTTTTAACTGTCTGCCCTTGCTGGTCCTTTCTGCATCTTTTCCCACCTTGTCAGATATAGAGGTGCGCGGACAAACATGGGCCCATTACTGCCCTCTATAAGTTCTCATGGCTAACCAGGCAAGTTTCCTCATTTACAGAAGTTATTTTAAGGGAGTTCTAAAACTTTAGGTTGTAAAGGATCAATATATATTCTCATTTCTCATTCATTCACTTGACGCATCTTTTCTTGAGGACATACAGTGTGCCAAGCACCACAGTTCCAGGTACTGGCAATACAGTGATGAATCCAAGTCCATGCACTCATCTTTGTGGGGGAGACAGAAGGAAGCAAATAAGTGTTGGGGACCTTAAATGCCATAAAAATGAAGCAAGGTAGAGCGGATAGAAATTGATAAGGAGGGTGCTAGTTTATATAGTGATATCAGGGAGGGCTCATGGATGAAGCAGCATTTGAACATAGACAAGAAGGCAATAAATGAGCTGGCCATGCAAAAACTGCGGGTAGAAAAAAAAAGATTGTGTCCAGCAGGAGGGCGCAGCAGGCGCAAAATCTCTGCAGTGGGAGGGCGCTTGGCATGTCCTAGGAATAGCAGAGGAACCCGGTATAGCCAAGGCAATGGGGGAAGAAAGGGGAGCGCTCGGGAGATAAGGGCAGGAAGCTTGTTGGTTGAGCAGAGGCAAATCATGCTGAGTTTTTCACCAGCAGTAAAAACCGAATTTTACTTTGATGCAAAATGGGAAACCATTTTAGAAATTATTGTAAAAAATCCTGTATTGGGGGAAATGACATTAATTTTTCTGATTTAATCATTTTTCTTTTGCATAAAAGTACCAAGGTACAGGGCTTCCCTGGTGGCGCAGTGGTTGAGAGTCCGCCTGCCGATGCAGGGGACGCGGGTTCGTGCCCCGGTCCGGGAAGATCCCACATGCCGCGGAGCGGCTGGGCCCGTGAGCCGTGGCCGCTGAGCCTGCGCGTCCGGAGCCTGTGCTCAGCAACGGGAGAGGCCGCAACAGGGAGAGGCCCGCGTACCGCAAAAAAAAAAAAAAAAAAAAAAAAAGTACCAAGGTACAACCATCGGCAAGTTTACAATGACACAATATACTCATCAAAATTAAATTCTGAAAAATGTGTCCTCTTGTTCAATATTCTCCCTTTATCTTAGCAGCACCAAAATACTACTACCTTCTCCAAGTGTTATGATATTTTGCCACAGATTTTAGCCCCCCAAAAAGACATTATCCTATCTCCAGCAATGACTTCAAACTTAGCCACTTCTGGTTAATTTTTTTTTTTTTTAATGATTAACCATTCAAAAAGTGTGTATCCTTTCTCTTACATTTTTATTTCAGATCTCAGATCCTCAAGTACTTGGGTTCATCCTGCCTAACCTGCTCAAGTTTCGTATTTCCCAGAATTGCTGTGGTCCAAGAGTCTTCCTTCCTTACAATAGTACTTTTCTTCACTGAGTTATCTTTTCTGTCTTCAACAATTACTTGTCCTTGGCTAATGTAAATGATGAAAGAAATCTGCAGCATTTCAAGGTAACCTTTTCCCATCAGCCAAGGTTGGTTACCTGCCAAGAAACCCTTGGGGAAACCAAGTTACTTATTAAATCTTGATAAAGATTGGAGAGGTCTAGAAGTTGCTTCCTTCTGTTGGGCAGCATATAAATGTAGCAATTATATTGTGTACCCCAAATTCATTACCAATTATGAGCATATCAGATATTTTGTTTTGGAATGTGTTATGTGTCAATTCACAGAAAAAGAATTCCAAACCCTGCCACCAAATTCCTTCTTCATGTCACTTGAAAATGAGGCACTAAAATAATTACAACCCCTATATATATCCAGGGGATATATGTATGGATAAATCACAAGCCATACATTTTATATAGAAACTGAGAGTTTCAAAAGCTTAAAGCAGTTAAGTAAATAGTTGCTTAAATTCTCAGCCAAAACCATCATTTTGATTGGAGAAAGACCACATAGGAAGTTTAATCTGTGACCTTAACTTAAAGGAAGCCATCTGTTGTCAGTTTAAAGTAGCATAAAAGGACATTTTTTTGTGTGAACAGACAAGCCCAGATTGCTTATTTGAAATAGACAGATTTCTAATCTTTCTTTAAAAATTTCTTTAAGTTTCATTTTTAATTAGTAACAAAGATGCATAAAATATATCTGTGACAATTTCCAATTTCTTATCTTTTGGCTTTTGAAAACTGATTTTAGATAGATAGAGAGAGAGAGAGAGAGAGAGAAAGAGACTCCTTGAGGGTCTTTTCTATGCTGTCCACCTTTTATCCTCTTAATACAGGCTTTCTCCCAAGTCGATATTTAATATTTACATTGAAATATGGTAGTTGATATTAATGTCTAAAGGAATCTCAATACATGGCTTAAAGAAAGAGTTTTAGCTGAGGTTGCAATAAAAGAGCATAAAAGGGGATAATGAAGAAAATACAGCAATGATGTTTCTTCATTTATTTATTCAAAGACACTCTTTGCTGCCCTTCACTGGTGCTCTGCTAGGCCCAGTGGGGGGTGGAATAAACCACAGGGTTCTGGATTTCAAGTAGCCTCTCAACAATTAAAGATATAAGGTGTACACGTGAGGTGTACTAGACACAAAGTCGGAATTGAAAGGTATACTGAGTGACAACTGAAACATCTGAGACTTAAGGGGAGGTAGAGATGGTTTCCAGTTGAGAATGTTCTAGAGGCTGCTTGTAAACAGACTGATGATAATTAGCATAGCTAAGTTAGTAATTAGCTCAATGGACTGAAGGGAAAATAGAGTGACAGTGATCAAAATTGATTCTCTGGATCTTGTCAGAATCTTACTAAAATAGAGTCAGGAGAAATATAACAGGAAGCCCATGACTAAAAGACACCTTGCTTGGGTGGCTATGATTTGCCAGTTAATCAATCTGACAATCTGATCAATGTGATCCCTAAGAGTTTTATATTAGTTTTACTTAGACATTTTGTTATAGATTGTCAATCTTTTTCATTTTTAAAGAAGCTTATTTCTAAATTATGCAACCTTCATGCCAAAAATTTTGCAACATTCAGGTTGCTCAGTCATGGGTACAAAATGTCTAGCATGAAATCTAAGGGTGTGCAATAAAATATTTAGCTAGACATTTAAAACCCTAGTTAACATTTAACAGGAAACATAATAAAAATGATGCTAATGAATGTGACTCGTGATAAACCTTAGACTTCTAAAAAAATGAAATTAATGATTGTTTTAAAACATGAAATGATCTTTTCAAAGGAAGAAAATTAGGTGTATTTTTTTTTGAATTTTTGAATTTTATATTTTTTATACAGCAGGTTCTTATTAGTTATCCATTTTATCTATATTAGTATATACATGTCAGTCCCCATCTCCCAATTCATCCCACCACCACCACCCACCCCGCCACTTTCTCCCCTTGGTGTCCATACGTTTGTTCTCTACATCTGTGTCTCTATTTCTGCCCTGCAAACTGGTTCATCTGTACCATTTTTCTAGATTCCACATATATGTGTTAATATATGTTATTTGTTTTTCTCTTTCTGACTTACTTCACTCTGTATGACAGTCTCTAGGTCCATCCACGTCTCTACAAATGACCGAATTCCATTCCTTTTAATGGCTGAGTAATATTCCATTGTATACATGTACCACCCCTTCTTTATCCATTCGTCTGTCGATGGGGATTTAGGTTGCTTCCATGACCTGGCTATTGTAAATAGTGCTGAAATGAACATTGGGGTGCATGTGTCTTTTTGAATTACGGTTTTCTCTGGGTATATGCCCAGTAGTGGGATTGCTGGGTCGTATGGTAGTTCTATTTTTAGTATTTTAAGGAACCTCCATACTGTTCTCCATAGTGGCTGTATCAATTTATATTCCCACCAGCAGTGCAAGAGGGTTCTCTTTTCTCCACACCCTCTCCAGCATTTGTTGTTTGTAGATTTTCTAACGATGCCCATTCTAAGTAGTGTGAGGTGATACCTCATTGTAGTTTTGATTTGCATGTCTCTAATAATTAGTGATGTTGAGCAGTTTTTCATGTGCTTCTTGGCCATCTGTATGTCTTCTTTGGAGAAAGGTCTATTTAGGTCTTCTGCCCATTTTTGGATTGGCTTGTTTGCTTTTTTTAATATTCAGCTGCATGAGCT
Source organism: Platanista minor (assembly GCA_004363435.1). Taxonomy (NCBI): domain Eukaryota; kingdom Metazoa; phylum Chordata; class Mammalia; order Artiodactyla; family Platanistidae; genus Platanista; species Platanista minor. Next base: position 14,806 of record RJWK010000726.1, read on the forward strand.
GTTTATATATTTTGGAGATCAGTCCTTTGTCCAATGATTTATTTTCAAATATTTTCTTCCATTCTGAGGGTTATCTTTTCATCTTGTTTGTAGTTTCCTTTCCTGTGCAAAAGCTTTTAAGTTTCATTAGGTCCCATTTGTTTATTTTTGTTTTTATTTCCGTTACTCTAGGAAGTGGATCAAAAAAGATCTTGCTGTGATTTACATCAAAGAGTGTTCTTCCTATGTTTTCCTCTATGAGTTTTATAGTGTCCAGTCTTTTTTTTTTTCTTTTTTCTTTTGTGGTACGCGGGTCTCTCACTGTTGTGGCCTCTCCCGTTGCAGAGCACAGGCTCCGGACGCACAGGCTCAGCAGCCATGGCTCACGGGCCCAGCCACTCCGTGGCATGTGGGATCTTCCCGGACCGGGGCATGAACCCTCGTCCCCTGCATCGGCAGGCTGACTCTCAACCACTGCGCCACCAGGGAAGCCCTATAGAGTCCAGTCTTACATTTAGGTCTCTAATCCATTTTGAGTTTATTTTTGTGTATGGTATTAGGGAGTGTTCTAATTTCATTCTTTTACATGTAGCTGTCCAGTTTTCTCAGCACCGCTTATTGAAGAGACTGTCTTTTCTCCACTGTATATCCTTGCCTCCTTTGTCATAGATTAGTTGACCATAGGTGAATGGGTTTATCTCTGGACTTTCTATCCTGTTCCATTGATCTATATTTCTGTTTTTGTGCCAGTACCATATTGTCTAGATTACTGTAGCTTTGTAGTATAGTCTGAAGTCAGGGAGAGTCTGTTTCCTCCACCTCCGTTTTCTTTCTCAAGACTGCTTTGGCTATTCGGGGTCTTTTGTGTTGCCATACAAATTTTAAGCTTTTTTGTTCTGGTTCTGTAAAAAATGCTACTGGTAATTTGACAGGGGTTGCACTGAAGCTGTAGATTGCTTTGGGTAGAATAGTCATTTTCACAATATTGATTCTTCCAATCCAAGGACATGGTATATCTCTCCATCTGTTTGTATCATCTTTAATCTCTTTCATCACTGTCTTATAATTTTCTACATACAGGTAGGTCTTTTGTCTCCTTACGTAGGTTCATTCCTAGATATTTTATTCTTTTTGTTGCAGTGGTAAATGGGAGTGTTTCCTTAATTTCTCTTTCAGATTTTTCATCATTAGTGTATAGGAATACAAGAGATTTCTGTGCAATTAATTTTCTATACTGCACCTTTACCAAATTCATTGATTAGCTCTAGTAGTTTTCTGGTAGCATCTTTAGGATTCTCTATGTATAGTATAATGTCAGCTGCAAACAGTGAAGGTTTTACTTCTTTCCAATTTGTATTCCTTTTCTTTCTTTCTCGTCTCTGATTGCTATGTCTAAGACTTCCAAAACTATGTTGAATAATAGTGGCAAGAGTGAGCATCCTTGTCTTGTTCCTGATCTTAGAGGAAATGCTTTCACATTTTCACCATTGAGAATGATGTTTGCTGTGGGTTTGTTGTATATGGCCTTTATTATGTTGAGGTAGGTTCCCTCTATGCCAACTTTCTGGAGAGTTTTTATCATAAATGGGTGTTGAATTTTGTCAAAAGCTTTCTCTGCATCTATTGAGACTGATCATATGGTTTTTCTTCTTCAATTTATTAATATGGTTTATCACACTGATTGATTTACGTATATTGAGGAATCCTTGCATCCCTGGGATAAATCCCACTTGATCTTGGTGTATGATCCTTTTAATGTGTCGTTGGATTCTGTTTGCTAGTATTTTGTTGAGGATTTACATCTGTATTCATCAGTGATATTGATCTATAATTTTCTTTTCTTTTTTTTTTTTTGTGGTACGCAGGCCTCTCCCTGTTGTGGCCTCTCCCATTGCAGAGCACAGGCTCCAGATGCGCAGGCTCAGCAGCCATGGCTCCCGGGCCCAGCCGTTCCACAGAATGTGGATCTTCCCAGACCGGGGCATGAACCCATGTCCCCTGCATCAGCAGGTGGACTCTCAACCACTGCGCCACCAGGGAAGCCCTCTGTAATTTTCTTTTTTTGTAGTATCTTTGGTTTTGGTATCAGGGTGATGGTGGCCTAATAGCATGAGTTTGGGAGTGTTCCTTCCTCTGCAATTTATTGGAAGAGTTTGGGAAGGATGGGTTTTAGCTCTTCTCTAAATGTTTGATAGAATTCACCTGTGAAGCCTTCTGGTCCTGGACTTTTGTCTGTTGGAAGATTTTTAATCACACTTTCAATTTCATTACTTGTGATTGGTCTGTTCATATTTTCTATTTCTTTCTGGTTCAGTCTTGGAAGGTTATACCTTTCTAAGAATTTGTCCATTTCTTCCAGGTTGTCCATTTTATAGAGTTGCTTGTAGTAGTCTCTTAGGATGCTTTGTATTTCCGTGGTGTCTGTTGTAACTTCCCTTTTTCATTTCTAATTTTATTGGTTTGAGTCCTCTCCCTCTTTTTCTTGATGAGTCTGGCTAATGGTTTATCAATTTAGTTTATCCTCTCAAAGAACCAGCTTTTGGTTTTATTGATCTTTGCTATTGATTTCTTTGTTTCTATTTCATTTATTTCTGCTCTGATCTTTATGGTTTCTTTCCTTCTACTAATTTTGGTTTTTATTTGTTCTTCTTTCTCTAGTTCCTTTAGGTGTTTAGATTTTTGTTGTTTCTTGAGGTAGGCTTGTATTGATAAAAACTTCCCTCTTAGAACTGTTTTTGCTGCATCCCATAGGTTTGGATCATTGTGTTTTCAGTATCATTTGTCTCTAGGTATTATTTGATTCCCTCTTTGATTTCTTCAGTGATCTCTTGGTTATTTAGTAACGTATTGTTTAGCCTCCATGTGTTTGTGTTTTTTACGTTTATTTCCCCTGTAATTGATTTCTAATTTCATAGTGTTGTGGTCAGAAAAGAAGCTTGATATGATTTCAGTTTTCTTAAATTTACTGAGGCTTGATTTGTGACCCAAGATGTGATCTATCCTGGAGAATGTTCCATGTGCACTTGAGAAGAAAGTGTAATCTGCTGTTTTTTGATGGAATGTTCTATAAATATCAATTAAATCTATCTGGTCTATGGTGTCATTTAAAGCTTGTGTTTCCTTATTAATTTTGTTTGGATGATCTGTCCATTAGTGTAAGTGAGGTGTTAGAGTCCCCCACTATTATTGTGTTACTGTCGATTTCCTCTTTTATAGCTGTTAGCAGTTGCCTTATGTATTGAGTTGCTCCTTTGTTGGGTGCATATATATTTATAATTCTTATATCTTCTTCTTAGAATGATCCCTTGATCATTAGGTAGTATCCTTCCTTGTCTCTTGTAAACGTTCTTTATTTTAAAGTCTATTTTATCTGAGTATTGCTACTCCAGCTTTCTTTTGATTTCCATTTGCATGGAATATCTTTTTCCATCTCCCTCACTTTCAGTCTGTATGTGTCCCTATGTCTGAATTGGGTCTCTTGTAGACAAAATATATATGGGTCCTGTTTTTGTGTCCATTCAGTGAGCCTGTGTCTTTTGGTAGGAGCATTTAATCCATTCATGTTTAAGGTAATTATCAATATGTATGTTCCTATTACCATTTTCTTGTTAATTGGGTTTGTTTTTTGTTGTTGTTGTTGTTTTTGTTTTTGTTTTTTTTTTTGCTGTACGTGGGCCTCTCACTGTTGTGGCCTCTCCCGTTGCAGAGCACAGGCTGTGGACGCACAGGCTGAGTGGCCATGGCTCACGGGCCCAGCCGCTCCGCGCCATGTGGGATCTTCCTGGACCAGGGCGCAAACCCGCGTCAGCTGCATCGGCAGGCGGAATCTCAACCACTGCGCCACCAGGGAAGCCCTTGGGTTTGTTATTGTAGGTGCTTTTCTTCTCTTGTGTTTCCCACTTAGAGAAGTTCCTTTAGCATTTGTTGTAGAGCTGGTTTGGTGGTGCTGAATTCTCTTAGCTTTTGCTTGTCTGTCAAGCTTTTGATTTTTCAATCGAATCTGAATGAGATCCTTACTAGGTAGAGCAATCTTGGTTGTAGGTTCATCACTTTAAATATATCATGACACTCCCTTCCAGCTTGTGGAATTTCTGCTGAGAAATCAGCTCTTAACCTTATGGGAGTTCCCTTGTATATTATTTGTCATTTTTCCGTTGGTGTTTTCAATAATTTTTCTTTGTCTTTAATTTTTGTCAATTTGATTACTATGTGTCTTGGCATGTTTCTCCTTGGGTTTATCCTGCCTGGGATTCTCTGTGCTTCCTGGACTTGGGTGGCTATTTCCTTTCCCATGTTAAGGAAGTTTTTGACTATAATCTCTTCAAATATTTTCTCAGGTCCTTTCTCTCTCTCTTCTCCTTCTGGGACCCCTATAATACAAATGTTGTTGCATTTAATGTTGTCCCAGAGGTCTCTTAGGCTGTTTTCATTTCTTTTATTCTTTTTTCTTTATTCTGTTCCACAGCAGTGAATTCCACCATTCTGTCTTCCAGGTCACTTATCCATTCTTCTACCTCAGTTATTCTGCTATTGATTCCTTCTAGTGTATTTTTCATTTCAGTTATTGTATTTATTCATCCATGTTTGTTTGTTTTTAAATTCTTCTTGGTGTTTGTTTTTTCTTTAATTCTTCTAGGTTTTTCTTAAATATTTCTTGCATCTTCTCAATCTTTGCCTCCATTCTTTTTCCGAGGTTCTGTATCATCTTCACTATCATTATTCCGAATTCTTTTTCTGGAAGCTTGCCTATCTCTGCTTCTTTTAGCTGTTTCTCTCTGGTTTTATCTTGTTCCTTCATCTGTTACAAAGCTCTCTGCCTTTTCATCTTTTCTATCTTTCTGTGAATGTGGTGTTTGTTCCATAGGCTGCAGGATTGTAGTTCTTCCTGCTTCTGCTGTCTGCCCTCTGGTGGGTGAGGCTATCTAAGAGGCTTTTGCATGTTTCCTGATAGGAGAGACTGGTGGTGGGTAGAGCTGGCTGTTGCTCTGGTGTGCAGAGCTCAGTAAAGTATATCTGCTTGTCTGCTCATGGGTGGGACTGTGATCCCTTCCTGTTGGTTGTTTGGCCTGAGGTGGAGCCTACCCAGCTCTTTGGTAGGCTAATGGCGGACTGTGGGAGGGCTCACACCAAGGAGTACTTCCCAAAACTTCTGCTGCTAGTGTCCTTGTCCTCATGGTGAGACACAGCCATGCCCCACCTCTGCAGGAGAGGTAGGTCTGGTTCCATCTCCTATGGGGTCTCCTATGGGGTCACTGCTCCTTCGCCCTGGGTTCTGATGCATAACTACTTTGTGTGTGCCCTCCAAGAGTGGAGTCTCTGTTTCTCCCAGTCCTGTCGAAGTCCTGCAATCCAATCCCGCTAGCCTTCAAAGTCTGATTCTCTAGGAATTCCTCCTCCTGTGGCTGGACCCCCAGGTTGGGAAGCCTGACATGGGGCTCAGAACCTTCACTCCAGTGGGTGGACTTCTGTGCTATAAGTGTTCTCCAGTTTGTGAGTCACCCACCCAACAGTTATGGGATTTGATTTTATTCTGATTGCGCCCCTCCTACCATATCATTGTGGCTTCTCCTTTGTCTTTGGATGTGGGGTACCATTTTTGGTGAGTTCCTGTGTCTTCCTGTCCATGACTGTTCAGCAGTTAGTTGTGATTCTGGGGCTTTCACAAAAGGGAGTGAGCACATGTTCTTGTACTCTGCTATCTTGAACAAATCCCTCCAGAAAATTAGTTTTGTGTGACCATATGCTACAAATTCTGAATAGAGTTAGAAACAGTCATGGAGCAACAAGATTATAGAGACAAAAATTCTTCTTGGATTTGACTCATATATCAAATACTTGGCGATTCCCCACTGCCTAAGGGTGATCCCCTCTCCACAATTCTTAGCGTGGGATACAAACCCCTCAACACTCCTGTACCTACCTCTTCTCTAGTGCCCAACTATTCTATCCCCCATTTTAGCAAAAGGCGACTTGCTGTTCTGGAAAACTATCATGGGCCTTCCCTCATCGTGATGTTCGCAGCTGGAGTAGACACCCTTCTCCACATCTCTGAATGGAGCAAACACATCAAGGCCCAGCTGGTCCCTACTTCTGCATGAAGTAAAATAGTCTCAGCTATTACAGGCTTCAACTTGACTTGGTATTACGCAAACACACTCTCCAATTCCTGAGGAGCACTGGGGAGACTGTGGGCCACATCTCAAACCAAAGAGCCCTTAAAAGACTCAGCTGCCAGGTGCGCAATGATTCCCCAGGATAGTGGACCAGGGGGAAAGGAAGAAAATGGGGACTATGCAGGATAAGGAAGATCAGAGAAAATGAGCTAGCTCAGTCTGTGTGTGTGTGTGTGTGTGTCTCTGACTGTCTGTGTGTGTCTGTGTGTGTGGATGGGGGCGTGGAGAGGGAAAAACAAGAGTGCAAGGGGTAACCAGGAATCCCATTCAGGAGTGTTGCAAATTCAGACTTGGTTCCTATAGAGTTCAATGTTTTCCTATGTTTGCGTGTTCTTGGTTTTGCTTTGTTGTGTGTGTGTGTGTGTGTGTGTGTGTGTGTGTATTTTAGCTTTATTGAGATATAATTCACCTATCACACAATTCAACCACTTAAAGCATACAATTCAGTGGTCTTAATATATTCATAAACATGTGGAACCATTTTCACCATCAATTTTAAAACATTTTCATCATTTCAAAAAGAAATTCCTTATCCTTTAGCCTTAACCCCTGCCCCCCCCGGCCACTGTAACCTCATCCCAACAGCACTAAAGCACTAATCTGCTTTCTCTCTCTGTAGGTTAGCCTTTTAAAGACATTCATATGAACAAAACTCTATACTGTTTGGTCTTGTGTGCTTGGCTTCTTTCACTTAGCATTATGCTTTCAAGTTTCATCCATGTTTTACCAGGGTCAATATCTCAGCAGGTGGATCATCCTTTGGAAGTGGCAAGCAAGAAACCAGTCCCTACAAAGGGTCCACCCTCTCACAGCAACCTTTTGAGAAATAAGCAAGGTGTGAGGAGCAGATCTTGCTGTCCAGGGAGGACTTCAACACTAGAAAGTATAAACAAAGCCCAAGCCTAGTTATGTAGCCTAGGCCAGTAAAGATGGAGGTGCAGCTGTCTCTCCTGACCTTCAAACAGGAGGCCTCTGGTAAAAAAAAAAAAAAACAAGCTATAGACCCAGCTCAATTATTGTAGTCCCTTCCCTCCTCTTTGTTTTCACATGATGGACAATAATACCAGTTACCAACAGCACAAAGATCAAGAACAATGCAATAGGCTGTTTTGGTTATTATAATCTATCAATATTATTATCTTCATGAGAAATAGAATCACCTCAGCACAAGACTTTTTAATGAGGCAACAATACTTTGGAAAAGATGTATACATTTTGTATAGCATCTGTTCATTGTTTATATATTACTGAGCTTTCAAAACACTTTGTCCTTACCAAAAAGAGACACACAAACTTCTTAACTGAAATTTTGAAATAACGATACCTTTTGACCTACCAGATTCCCATTGATCTTGAAAAGATAGAATACTTACATTTTTCAGGATTTTTTGATTAGTTTACTGTTAATTTGAAAATTTGAAAATCATTCATAAAAAAGAGGTGTTCCAAATTCAAAATAGTTTTACTTTACTATAAACTATTAAAAACTAAAGTCAGTAGCAATTGTTTGATTAATCTAAATAGACCTTTGTATTCTTTAATGTTTCTAATTCAAAGCTTTCAGTTATATAATTCAACAACCTATGTCTTTTCTCTACTGTGGAGGAATGAGATGTGGAGGGGTCTCACATCCAGGCAGTTCATGTTAGCCTTTTCACTAATATACAATTTTAGGTAAAATTTTTAAATTTGACAATTTTTAAAGACATTATATGACTGAGTTTATTATTATTTTAATGAAAGTTTTGTGATATAATCAACATGTCATAAAGTTCACCCCTTTATCTCATTCATTTTAATGGTTTTTAGTATGTTCACAAAGTTGTACAACCTTCACCACTGTGTAATTCCAGAACATTTTCATCAGCCCAAGATGACACCTCATTTCAGTCAGCAGTCACCCACATCCTCCACTACCCCAGCCCTAGCATCCACTAATCTACTCTCTGCCTCTATTGATTTGCCTCTTCTAGACATTTAATATGAAAGGAATTGTATAATATGTGGCTTTTTATTTCATGGTTCATCCACATTTTACCTTGTATCAATACTTCACTTATTTTCATGACCAAATAATATTCCTTTATATGGACATACCACATTTCTCTATCCATTCATTACTTGTTGGACCTTTGGGTTGTTTCCACATTTGGCTGTCATGAATAGTACTACTACAAATATTGTGTACAAATTTTTGTGTGGGTGTATGTTTTAAATTCTCTAGGGTATCTATTTAGGAGTGCAGTTGCTGGGTCTATGTTTCACTTTTTGAAGGACTGCCAAACTATTTTCCTAAGTGGCTCCACCATTTTACATTCCCACCAACAATGTTAAAGGGTTCCAATTTCTCATAGGCACAGGAAAACTTGCTCAACATTGTTAATTATTAGCAAAACACAAATCAAAACTACAATGAGGTACCACTTCACAGCAGTCAGAATGGCCATTATTAGAAAGTCTACAAATAATAAGCTCTAGAGAGGGTGTGGAGAAAAGGGAACTCACCTACACTGTTGGTGGAAATGTAAATTGGTACAGCCACTATGGAGAACAGCCTGGAGGTTCCTTTAAAACCGAAAATTAGAGTTGTCATATGATCCTGCAATCCCACTCTTGGACATATATCCAAAGAAAACTATAATTTGAAAAAATACATGCCCCACAATGTTCATTGAAGCACTATTTACAATAGCCAAGACATGGAAGCAACCTAAAAGTCCATTGGCAGAGGAATGGGTAAAGAAGATGTGGTACATATATACAATGGGATATTACTCAGCCATAAAAAAGAATGAAATAATGCCATTTGCAGCAACGTGGATGGACCTCGAGATTATCATACTAAGCGAAGTGAGTCAGAAAAAGACAAATATCATATGATATCACTTACATGTGGAATCTAAAAATGATGCAAATGAACTTATTTACAAAATGGAAATGGACTCACAGATATAGAAAACAAACTTATGGTTACCAAAGGGGAAAGTGGGAGGAGAGATAAATTAGGAGTTTGGGATTAACAGATATACACTACTATATATACAATAGATAAACAACAAGGACCTACCGTATAGCACACGGAACTATATCCAATATCTTGTAATAAACTATAATGTAAAAAAACAAAAGAGTTCCAGTTTATCCACATCCTGTCAATACTTCCTACTGACAACTTTTTTATTATAGCTATGCTAGTGGGTGTGCAGTGGTATTTCATTGTGGTTTTGATTTGCTTTTCCCTAAAAACTAAAGATGTTAAGAATCTTTGCATGTGTTTATTAGCCATTTGTATATCTTCTTTGAAGAAATCTCTATTCAAAACTCTTGCCTATTTTTTTTTTTTTTTTTTTTTTTTTTTGTGGTACGTGGGCCTCTCACTGTCGTGGCCTCTCCCATTGCGGAGCACAGGCTCCGGACGCGCAGGCTCAGCGGCCATGGCTCACGGGACCAGCCACTCCACGGCATGTGGGATCTTCCCGGACTGGGGCACGAACCCGTGTCCCCTGCATCGGCAGGAGGACTCTCACCACTGCGCCAGCAGGGAAGCCCTCTTGCCTATTTTTTAGTTGGGTTATTAATTTCTTTTAACCATTGAGTTGTAAGAGTTCTTTATGTATTTTGGGTACCAGTCCCCTGTCAGACATATGATTTGCAAATATTTTCTCCCATGTGGGTTTTCTTTTCAATTACTTGATGGTATCCTTTGAATCACAAATGTTTTAATTTTAATATATTTCAATATATCTATTTTTCCATTTGTCAGTGATGCTCTTGGTATTATCCATGAAATCATTGCCTAATCCAAGGTCATAAGATTTCTTTCTATGCTTTCTTCAAATGACATAGTTTTATCTGTTACATTTTGAGTTAATTTCTGTACATGATGTGAAGTAGGAGTCCAAATTCATTGTTTTGCATATGTATACCCTGTTGTTCCAGCACCATTTGTTGAAAAGACTATTCTTTTCTCATTAAATTATCTTGACACCCTCGTTGGAAATCAATTGATTGTAAATGTAAGCACTCATTTCTGTATCCTAAAATCTGTTCTATTGAGCTAGTACCACACTGGCTTGATTACTGTAGCTTTGTAATTAGTTTCAAAATTGGAAATGTGAGTCCTCCAACTTTGTTCTTTTTCAAGATTGCTTTGACTATTCTGGGTCCTTTTCATATCTATATGAATTTTTAAAGTTACAGCCAAAATTTGGAGATTTTTTTTACATTCTTTATGATTTCCTATGTAGATAATATGCTATCTGAAAATAGGGATAGTTTTATTTCTTTTTTTCTGAGTTGTATGTCTTCTATTTAATTTTTTTAAGTTATTGCACTGGCCATATCTGCTAGTATTATGTTGAATAAGTCTGTAACATGAACATCATGCCTTCTTCTTGATTGTAGGGAGAAAACATCCAGTCTTTCACCATTAAGTACATGTTAATTGTAGGGTTTTGTAGATGTTCTTTATCAAGTTGAAGAAATTCTCCTCTATGCCTATTTTATTGAGAGTTTTGTCAAAAATATGTGTTGGATTTTGTCAAATGATTTTGCTGCATTGATTCATATGATCATGTGATTTTTCTTCTTTCGCCTGTTAATATAGTAGATTACTTTGATTGATCTATTCTTTGACAGTGGAAGAGTCTTGCATAACTATGATAAACCTCTCTTGTTTATGGTAAATAATTCTTATTGCATACTATATTATTAATATTATATACTATATATTATATATTGCTGAATTCTATTTGTTAATATTTAAGAACTTTTACCTCTATTCATGAAGGATATTCATCTTTAGTTTTCCTTTTTCGTAATGTGCCTGTCTGGTTTTGCTATCAGGGTAATGCTAGTTTCATAACATGAATTAAGGACATGCCCCTTTCTCTTATGTTTTCTGAAACAGGTTGTGTAGAACTGGTGTTAATTCCTTTGTAAACATTGATAGAAACTATAAGTGGAACTATCTGGGCCTGGAGTTTTCTCTACTGGGAGTTTTTAAATTAGAAATTCAATTTCATTCATATTACAGAATTATTATTTTTAATTTTTTTTTTTTTTTTTTTTTTTTTTTGCGGTACGCAGGCCTCTCACTGTTGTGGCCTCTCCCATTGTGGAGCACGGGCTCCGGAAATGCAGGCTCAGCAGCCATGGCTCACGGACCCAGCCTCTCCGTGGCATGTGGGATCTTCCCGGACTAGGGCACGAACCCGTGTCGCCTGCATCGGCAGGCGGACTCTCAACCACTGAGCCACCAGGGAAGCCCTATTTTTAATATTTTTATTTTATATATTATTATTATTAAACGTATGTGTATGTTCTTAACTTTTCAAACTATTTTTAAAAATTTAAAATAAGAAAATTCCTTTTCTGACCCCTTGACCAACACCTTCTTCTCCAGTAGACTTGGCAGTTCTTGGTCTCCCTCCAACAGGTTACTCAATCTCCTTCCCTCAGAAAGTCCTGAGGCTCTGGGTTTCTACCTTCACCTCTCTATGAATATAGCCTCTCCTATCCAACTTTTTCGGTTACCTCAAATCACCACTCCCTCTTTTAGAATGTCTTCTCTCCTCTGAAAGACACACACCTATTCCAAACAGGAAATATTATCAAGTGTTGGCTCTCTTGGTGGTCTTCCTGCTTTTGGTCAAATATCTTCTCTACTTGTTTTCTGAAAAGGAGGACAGCTCTAATGAGATAATATCTAAGGTCTTGTCTAGATTTAAAATTATGTTATTCCATGTTTCAAAATACAAAAGCACCAACTTTCCTTTGAAGTCCACACCTCTCATTCTATAATGAGAAACTAGAAATCTTTGAGTTTTATATTTTCCCTTCTTTTTGCCTTTTTTATCAAATGTGTCACCATTACTTTCCATTCATTTTTGAAGTGTTCACTGGTCTCTTCCTTGTGGTTGAACCCATCATTTAGTTCCTTCCACTATTTTCTTTATTCTTTCTTTTTTTCTCTATCAGGAATGCCCTGTCCCTTCCTTCTACTATCTAAATTGCATTCATCTGATATCCCATAACACTGTATCATATAAATATGCACATATTGTATAAATATATGTACATTTAATGCAAATATTATAAATATGCATTAAACAAATACAGTACAAGTCATCAATGTCTTCAAATTTGTCACCTTAAAAAATTATACATTTTTGTTAATGTAACCCTGTATTGGTAATGTCTTTATTGGAATGGCTCTCAGATGCTTGGGCATGTATATAATTTTAATGTTCTCAGGGTGAGAATGTAATCTTAAAACACCAAAAGTTAGTGAAAGTTGTCCATCAAACTGGCTAATAACATTTTCAGGGCTTTTAAAAAAGTGTGTCAATAAGAGATAGGTATTCTTATGTTTTTGTAACTTACTCTGAAAGCAAATCCAAATGACAGCATTCCAAAATTGTTACGCTGTGGCAATGTCAACAGACTTAATAGATAGTTTGCCAAAGTAGCCCTTTGAATGACAATATTCTTTTGAATGTATAAATTATATTTTGTATTTTAATCACCACGACCTGCCACATATTATTCAAAAAGTATTTTATACTTTATCTTCTCTAAATCACGGATTATAAGCTCCTCAACGACATATGTTTTGCCTCACGTATATTTTGCAATGCGTAACATCTTTATTCCTTGTGAGATAGCCTGTGTGGACTCCCTGACAAAAGTCAGTGCAATGTGTACAGTGCTTCAGTGTATAATTCAAGAATCAGAGAGATAGCCCTCGTATTGGAAATGACTCCAGATTTTGTTATGAGATTTATGTAATGATTTTGCATTACCAAAGATAAAAGCTCCAAAGGACAAAGACAAAAGCAATTTTTTAAAAAAGAATGAAATGGTAAACTTCATTTGTGGAATTGCTTTTGGATACTGGAATGTACACGAAATGAATTAATGGATAATACTGAAGTGACAGGCTTAATATTATGGTTCCAAGAGCTTTTACAAAACATGCAAAACTAATCAATTTAGATTATTTGGCTTAGTTATTATTTTCTCTTCAGGGGGATTCCTGAATCATTAAACTTAGTAATTTCTATAGCTACAATGGGTATCTGATTAGATGGCTCACCTAATGAAACAGTAAATAGGTTACCAAATTAAAAGCCCCCAAGGGGGAAAAAGGCTAAAATCTTCATCTTTTCAAATTTCAAATGTTTAATCAGGATTACTAGCTATCTAAGGTAGGCTTAATGGAGCTTCATCATGTAAATAAATTCAAGTACAGAGCATGATTTTTTTTTTTTTTTTTTTTTTTTTGGGTACACGGGCCTCTCACTGTTATGGCCTCTCCTGTTGTGGAGCACAGACTCCGGACGCGCAGGCCCAGCGGCCATGGCTCACAGACCCAGCAGCTCTGTGGCACGTGGGATCTTCCCGGACCGGGGCACAAACCTGAGTCCCCTGCATCGGCAGGCGGACTCTCAACCACTGCGCCACCAGGGAAGCCCTGATTTTTAAAATATTTTATTTTCAAAAGCATTACATAAAACAGTTTTGTGATATTTAGAAGTGAAGGTTTACACGAACGTAAGACTTGATATAAGCATTTATAGAGACAAGGCATTAGTTCTTGAAGTTCAAGGAAAAAGCTGAAACTACAATTGTACAATAAATGGGTGCTTTCCCAATCTTACCACATTTAAGCCCAATTCCCTTTAAGCAAGTAAACGTATATCATGAGTTCCTTCTGGAAGTGTCAGTCACACCATGAAACCCTCTTACAGGTGGGGTTCCGCTCCCTTAATAAGCCTTTTGACCAGGACTGCATGATGAATCTGGGTAGAAGCTGACCCCATCGGAGCACTTCTCATCCAAAGCATTGTTATGACTCAGCAATCCCACTACTGGGCATATACCCTGAGAAAACCATAATTCAAAAAGAGTCATGTACCAAAATGTTCATTGCAGCTCTATTTACAATAGCCAGGACATGGAAACAACCTAAGTGTCCATCACCGGATGAATGGATAAAGAAGATGTGGCACATATATACAATGGAATATTACTCAGCCATAAAAAGAAATGAAATGGAGTTATTTGTAGTGAGGTGGATGGACCTAGAGTCTGTCATACAGAGTGAAGTAAGTCAGAAAGAGAAAGACAAATACCGTATGCTAACACATATATATGAAATCTAAGAAAAAAAGAAGTGTCGTGAAGGGCCTGGGGGCAGGACAGGAATAAAGACACAGACCTACTAGAGAATGGACTTGAGGATATGGGGAGGGGGAAGGGTAAGCTGTGATAAAGTAAGAGAGTGGCATGGACATATGTACGCTACCAAACATAAAATAGATGGGTAGTGGGAAACAGCCGCATAGCACAGGGAGATCAGCTCAGTGCTTTGTGATCACCTGGATGGGTGGGATGGGGAGGGTGGGAGGGAGGGAGACGCAAGAGGGAGGAGATATGGGAACATATGTATATATATAATTGATTCACTTTGCTATAAAGCAGAAACTAACACCATTTTAAAGCAATTATACTCCAATAAAGATGTTAAATAAATAAATAAATAAATAAATGACAAAAAAACCCACAAAGCATTGTTACCGAATCAGGTCTACCTGCTGGCCGCTTACTTGCAAATGTTGGTAGAAAGGAAAGTTGTCTTTAATCAGAATGTTCGCAATCTGGGGAGATGGTGGACTCAGCATCCCCCAAAAACCACCACCGAAGATGCTGCTTGGCCATGAGAAAGTTTTTAAATGGAAAAAGGGAAGTAATCTCAGTTAATCATTGAGCTAGTGGGTCAGAGTTGTAACCATCCCCCACTGTGTACAGGCTTGTGTGCAGCCTTGTCAACTTCTTGTGATTTTTCTTTAGACACTATTTTTATTTTTAATTATATGAGAATATATTTACTGACATGAAAATATGGCATGCCCACAAAATTGTACCAAATGAAAAGAGAAAATGCATATGTTTTGTATGTAGACATTAAGTGGGCACTACAGGGAAAGACCTGGATTAAAAAGTTTTTTTGCATGCTTGTATTTTCTCATTTTTTTGGTTTTGTTTTGTTTTAATTTTTATTGAAATATAGTTGACTTACAATGTTGTGTTAGTTTCAGTTGTACAGCAAAATGAATCAGTTATACATATATATATATATATATATATATATATATATATATATATATATCCACTCTTATTTTAGATTTTTTTTCCCATATAGGCCATTACAAAGTACTGAGTAGAGTTCACAGTGATACAGTAGGTTCTTATTAGTTATCTATTTTATATATAGTAGTGTGCATGTGTCAATCCCAATCTCCCAATTTACCAGCCCCCCAATCCCCTGGTAACCATAAGTTTGTTTTTTACATCTATGACTCTACTTCTGTTTTGTAAATAAGTTTATTTGTACCATTCTTTTTAGATTCCACATATAAGTGATATCATATAATGTTTGTCTTTCTGTGTCAGACTTACTTCACTCAGTATGACAATCTCTAGGTCCATCCATGTTGTTGCAAATGGCATTATTTTGTTCTTTTTTACTGCTGAGTAATATTCCATTGTATATATGTGCCACATCTTCTTTATCCATTCCTCTGCTGATGGACATTTAGGTTGCTTCCATGTCCTGGATATTGTAAATAGTGCTGCAATGGACATACATTGGGCTGCATGTACCTTTTGGAATTATGGTTTTCTTGAATATATGCCCAGTAGTGGGATTGCTGGATCATATGGTAGCTCTAGTTTTAGTTTTTTAAGGAACCTCCATACTGTTCTCCATAGTGGAGGTAATAATTTACATTCCCAGCTACAGTGTAGGAGGGTTCCCTTTTCTCCATACCTGCTCCAGCATTTATTGTTTGTAGATTTTTGATCATGACCATTCTGGCTTGTGTGAGGTTTTACCTCATTGTAGTTTTGGGGTTTTTTTTGCGGTATGCAGGCCTCTCACTGTTGTGGCCTCTCCTGTTGCAGAGCACAGGCTCCACACGTGCAGGCTCAGCGGCCATGGCTCACAGGTCCAGCCACTCTGCAGCATGTAGGATCTTTCTGGACCGGGGCATGAACCCATGTCCCCTGCATCGGCAGTCGGACTCTCAACGACTGCAACACCAGGGAAGCTGCTCACTGTAGTTTTGATTTGCATTTCTATGATTAGTGATGTTGAGAATCTTTTCATGTGCTTTTTGGTTATCTGTATGTCTTCTTTGGATACAGAAATCTCTTGCATTCTTATACACTAACAATGAAAGATCAGAAAGAGAAATTAAGGAAACGATCCCATTTGCCATTGCATCAGAAAAAATGAAATACCTAGGAATAAACCTAGCTAAGGAGGCAAAAGACCTGTACTCAGAAAACACTAAGATAATGATGAAAGAAATCAAAGATGACACAAACAGATGGAGAGATATACCAAGTTCTTGGATTGGAAGAATCAACATTGTGAAAATGACTGTACTACACAAAGCAATCTACAGATTCATTGCAATCCCTATCAAATTATCAATGGCATTTTTCACAGAATTAGAACAAAAAATTTTACAATATGTATGGAAACACAAAAGACCCCAAATAGCCAAAGTAATCTTGAGAAAGAAAAAAGGTGTTGGAGGAATCAGTCTCCCTTACTTCAGACTATACTACAAAGCTACAGTAATCAAGACAGTATGGTACTGGCACAAAAACAGAAATATGGATCAATGAAACAGGATAGAAAGCCTAGAGGTAAGCCCACACACCTATGGGCACCTAATCTATGACCAAGGAGGCAAGAATAAACAATGGAGAAAAGACAGCCTCTTCAACAAGTGGTGCCAGAAAAACTGGACAGCTACATGTAACAAATTGAAATTAGAGCACTCCCTAACACCATAAACAAAAATAAACTAAAAATGGATTGTAGACCTAAATATAAGGCTGGACACTATATAACTCTCCGAGGAAAACATAGGCAGGACACTCTTTGACATAAGTTGCAGCAAGATCTGTTTTAATCCACCTCCTAGATGCTGTCTTGTTCACCCAGTTTGTTCATGAGATTACTGAAGGGGAAGCTAAGGAAGAGATCTTTTCATCTGTTAATTACTTATTCTTCAGTTCTACTTCTTTGATGTACTGAAAGAACCAACAGGTTAGGCAAGGTATTGTGTGATCAAAAGGGGTGAAAGGTGTGCTAGGGCAGGAGATGAGTAGAGCATGGGGGGTGCCTGGTTAAGGTTAACAACAAGACAAAGGGGCCTCCTGCCAAGAGCTCTTTTTTGCCAAAATCTGCTTACAGTGTATTTTTTAAATCTGGTAGCTGGTTAAGTGGGAGGTGAATTTTCCTGTATGCAGAAGTTGACTTGTGACTTTTAAGGTACAGGGATGAAGGTACTGTGCAGTTCAAAGACATATCTAATAGTAAAGTGTTACAGTTGATAAACAAATAACAGGAGCTTGAGCTCCTAATGCCAACTGCAGAAAGTTAAGCTCTGTAAAATCCATTTAGGCCAGTGGGGCATGGTTTTTAAAAGGTTAAGCCATTTAGAATGAAGTTCCTTAACTTTAGTCAGGGTTGCCTATTCTTTTATCACACTGATCACTTCTATCTTCTCTGTTTTTATTAAAACTCTCAAATGTGAAATATTTGTACAAATAATCCATATATATTTTGTTTAGTCTGTTAACATTTGAAAATTATTCTGAAATGAAAAATGTACAAACAATGCATTAAGGAATTAAGCTGCTTTGTTTTAAAAGAGGGATCCTTAAAGTACTCTTGTATATTTTGGAGATTAATCCTTTTCTGTTGTTTCATTTGCAAATATTCTCTCCCATTTTGAGGGTTGTCTTTTTGTCTTGTTTATGGTTTCCCTTGCTGTGTGAAAGTTTTAAGTTTAACAAGTCCCATTTGTTTATTTTTGCTTTTACTTCCATTACTCTGGGAAGTGGGTCAAAAAAGATCTTGCTGTGGTTTATGTCGAAGAGTGTTTTTCCTATGTTTTTCTCTAAGAGGTTTTTAGTGTCTGGTCTTACATTTAAGTCTTTAATCCATTTGGAGTTTATTTTTGTGTATGATGTTAGGTAGTGTTCTAATTTCATTCTCTTACATGTAGCTGTCCAGTTTTCCCAGCACCACTTATTGAAGAGGCTGTCTTTTCTCCATTGTATTGTATTGTTCTTGCCTCCTTTGTCATAAATTAGGTGCCCATATGTGCATGGGTTTATCTCTGGGCATTCTATCTTGTATTATTGATCTATATTTCTGTTTTTGTGCCAGTACCATACTGTCTTGATTACTGTAGCTTTGTGGTATAGTTTGAAGTCGGGGGGCCTGATTCCTCCAACTCCATTTTTCTTTCTCAAGATTGCTTTGGCTATTTGGGGTCTTTTGTTTTTCCATACCGATTGTGCATTCTTTTTGTTCTAATTCTGTGAAGAATGCCATTGGTAGTTTGATAGGGATTGCATTGAATCTGTAGATTGCTTTGGGTAGTATAGTCATTTCACAATATTGATTCTTCCAATCCAAGAACATGGTATATTTCTCCATTTGTTTATGTCATCTTTGATTTCTTTCATCAGTGTTTTATAGTTTTCTGAGTACCAGTCTTTTGCTCAATCTCCAAAATATGCAAACAGCTCATGGAGCTCAATATCAAAAAAACAAACAATCCAGTTAAAAAATGGGCAGAAGACCTAAATAGACATTTCACGAAGGAAGACATACAGATGGCCAAGAGGCACATGAAAAGATGCTCAATGTCACTGTTAGAGAAAAGCAAGTCAAAACTACAATGAGGTATTACCTCACACCAGTCAGAATGGCCATCATCAAAAAAATCTACAAACAATAAATGCTGGAGAGGGTGTGGAGAAAAGGGAACCCTCCTACACTGTTGGTGAAAATGTAAATTCATATAGCCACTATGGGAAACAGTATGGAGGTTCCTTAAAAAACTAAATATAGAACTACCATATGACCCAGCAATCCCACTACTGGGCTTACACCCTGAGAAAACCATAATTCAAAACCAGACATGTACCACAATGTTCACTGCAGCACTATTTACAATAGCCAGGACAAGGAACCAACCTAAATGTCCATCGACAGATGAATGGATAAAGAAGTAGTGGCACATATATACAACGGAATATTACTCAGCCATAAAAAGAAACAAAACTGAGTTATTTGTAGTGAGGTGGATGGACCTAGAGCCTGTCATACAGAGTGAATTAAGTCAGAAAGAGAAAAACAAATACCATATGCTAACACATATATATGGAATCTAAAAAAAAAAAAAGTGGTACTGATGAACCTAGTTGCAGGGCAGGAATAAAGAGGTAGACATGGAGAATGGACTTGATGACATGGGGTGGGAGGGCGAAGCTGGGGCGAAGTGAGAGTAGCATCAACATATATACACTACCAAATGTAAAATAGTTAGCTAGTGGGAAGAAGCAGCATAGCACTGGGAGATCAGCTCGGTGCTTTGTGACAACCTAGAGGGGTGGGATAGGGAGGATGGGCAGGAGGCTCAATAGGGAGGGGATATGGGGCTGATTCACTTTGTTGTGCAACAGAAACTAACACAGTACTGTGAAGCCATTATACTCCAATAATGATCTATTAATAAATAAACATATGAAATGGGGGGAAAATGTACTCTTGTAAAGGAAAGGACATTGTGAATTAGGTGAATGAACAGACTCCCTGTTAATGTGTGAGAATCACTTGGTCTGTTCCTGCTCTTATCTTTGCTCTGGGTATCTACACTGCATGCCATTGGGGACCATAGAGTGTGGCAGTGCACACACTGAAAACCCAGACTTTCTCTGTAGTTCAGCCACTTCTATTTGATATTTTGTATAAAATAATGCAGTGGCCCTCCACTTTTAAATCACTTAAGTTAAACCTATGACAGGATGCAGTAATATTGCCAGTGAATTAGGTATCATGAAATGACTGTATTTACATGCTAAGTTCAGGTTCCCCTGAACTTTTTCATTAAACAAATCCTACTCTTTACTCTTTCTCTAACTAACTCCACAAGGAAAAAAATATAAAAAAGAAGAACATATCTGAGGCCAAACTAAAGCAAATTGTTTTCCAATGTATGTCTCATTTGTAGTAGATATTGGACACCAGCTTCCCCCTTGCGTCTGGTATCCCAGGACATGCCAGTCTACAGACTGGCTCAGGGCTTCAGTTTATGCTATAAACCACTGCCTGTGATCCAGGTGGCATATGCAGTTCACTTCTTTTGAAGCAAATTCTTTTTTTAAAAAGTTTTATTGGATGCAGTTGATTTAAAATGTTGTGTTAGTTTCAGGTGTACAGCAAAGTGATTCAGTTATACATATATGTATATATTCTTTTTCAGACTCTTTTCCATTATAGGTTATTATAAGATATTGACTATAGTTCCCTGTGCTATACAGCAGGTCCTTGTTGGTTACCTATTTTATATATAGTAGTGTGTATATGTTAATCCCCAACTCTTAATTTATCTCTCCCTCCACCTTTCCCTTTTGGTAACATAAGTTTGTTTTCTATGTCTGTGAGTCTGTTTCGGTTTTGTAAATAAGTTCATTTGTATCATATTTTAGATTCCACATATAAGGGATATCCTATGATATTCATCTTTCTCTGACTCACTTCACTTAGTATGATGATATCTAGGTCCATCCCTGTTGCTGCAAATGGCATTATTTCATTCTTTTTTTAATGGCTGAGTAATATTCCATTGTGTGTGCATACCACATGAAGCAAAATCTTCTTTCAAAAGCTTGAGCTTGTAACATTGTTTACTGAGGCCCCATTTTTTGATAAACTGTTTCTATTTACCTTGGAGAAATGGGGCTCCACAAGGACTTTGCAGTAGAAGTTCAATAAGTACTTGAAGTTGAACTGATTCCACATTAATTATTCCTTTGCAGGAAAAGTGGTCATCCAGAAAGCTTTCACCTCTCTGAACCAAGGAAGGTAGACTCTACATATTTCCAGAGAACCTAGATCAACCTTTGCCTGGTTCTTTGTGTTCAGTGTTTATTACGGCCTCGTATGTTTTGCTGGGCAAGACAGGTTCCCAAGGAGGCCATAGTCCAGTCAGAGAAGATTCAAGTAAACAAAATCATCTCTCCACAGGATGTCTTCTGAGAATGGTCAGGATGGAAGACTAGAGCAACAGAGAAGGAACACAACATTTGGGAGAAAATGAAGGCGATCAGCCAGGGGGGACTTCTGAGAGGAGGTGACTTTTAAGTCACTGAGTTTTGGGAGGTAGATGTGGAGTAAAGGTAACCTGAGTGAGGGAGGGAATGCCTGGCAGAACAGGAGTGCAAGCAGCGCCTTAGAGACCTGGGCAAGGTAGGGTTGCCAAGGGACTCCTGATAACTCAGCTTAGGTAGAATAAGGTGACCGCGGGGTGGGGGGCAGCGGGGGAAGGGGTGAGGAGTAGGGAAAGGTAATAACTTAATTTGCTATGTTAGGTAGTTTGGGATTAAGCCTTCAGGTGATGGAAAATAGTAAAATTTTCAGCAGACCTGATCTGATTGCAGTCTGAGGAGTGCCCTAAATCCTTCCCAGCCTGGAACAGGGGACAAGAGAGGCCTGAAATCCACTGGGCCAGCAGGAAAGCAGAGCAGTATAGAGCTTTACTGTGGGGTCTTCATAGTCAGCTTTGAGCCTAAGGAACTTGGCTCATGTTAGAATCGCTAGTTGGATTTAAACACCAGTCCTCTTTCCCAGCACCATCATCCAGGGTACCAACCATGGATCTCCACGCTTCCCTCTCCTGTGTTGACCTCTAATATGGGGTAGGACACTCCCTCTGCTCCACTGAAGTGCCATGAGGACTGTGGCAAAGTGCTTCCTGGAGAAAGAGCCTGAGTGATGCCCCAGACAGTCTAGAATCAAACCTTGGCTTTGTCAGCTTTAGCTGTGTGGCCTTGGGAAACCACTTAAACTCTCTGAGCCTTGGTTTTCTCACCTTAAAGATAGAAAACAAAAGAGCCATCTGGGAAAGCTGTAAGAATTGAAGACCATTTATCTAAGGCCTCTAGCATGGAGGGAGCCCTCAATGGGCAATGTGTGCAATTAACCTTCTCACTCCCGTTTGCAGGATACTCCAGAGAAGCAGCTGCCTTGTCCCAGAATGAATGTGGTTCTGGCTCCCTGATTGTGGTCCTGATCAGAGGCCCTTCCAGGGAACAGAGACCACGAAATGGAGACTGTCTGAAGCCCTGACTCTCCCTGCTGAGCTTTCAGAAATTTCAAAGAATGCAAGCAAGCAGCGTGGTTTAGGAGAAGGGAACTTGGCACGTCTCTCCTATTTTCACATGACTCTAACGATGCAGCCCACACCGTTTCTGAGGGTAATGAGGATGTGATCCATAGTTTAAGCAGAAAAACCTGCTTAGAGAAGAAATGGGGGAAATCCACCCTGAGCAGAGAGCTCGGGGAGCTTTGGGCAGAAGGTACGGAGACAGAGACAGAGGGACTTCTATGTATTTGGCTCCCAATGCACATTCACTGAGGACTTTTTCTTCCTTCCGTCCCTAAAGGCAAGAAAATCAGAAAAATCTTTCCCTCTGTCTCTACAGCTGGCATTTTTGCAGTGATCATTAGTAGAACATGTTGGCAGTGGAAAATAGGTTCTGCTTTGCCAGAACTGGCAGTCATTTGTGCCAAAAGCAAATAGGAATAGAAATAATACCACCAATATTGTAGTTAACCATACCAGGAGTGAGCCAGCTCTTCTGGGCCTACAGCTTCCATAAGTCCATCGCAGCATCCTCACGTGGCCTGACCTCTGGGCATCATTACACATGTGTGACCAGAGAACAGAAGGGGAAGGGCAGGAGATACAAATCTGTGACTAAATGCAAGCCACCAGCAGACTCAGCAGCCCAGGACTGTCTTTTCCCAAGGGTTTTACCTCCTTTAGTTGCAGGAAAAGCTTGAAAATTAAGCCCACTTTCATGGAAGTATTAATTGTTAGAAAACTTCCTGAAAGCAGTTTAGAGAATTGGGCTATTTTATCAATAGCCTTTGAAAAAATGTCATATGTTTGATCCGGAATGTCATTTCTAAGAATATATCTTGACATAATCATTTAAAATGCACACAAAGATGTTTTAAGTACAAAAATGCATATTATAGATAGCTTTCAATAAAAAAGCAAACATTTTGAATAAATAGCAATAAACTGCTAATTTAATAAATTGGTATTATCCATATTGAATATATTCAACTATTAAAGGAGATTTATGGGACTTCAAGTGAAAATATTTATTGTTTAAATTTTCTCTTTTTTTTATTTCAAAGAAAAGAGATCCACTCAAACTATACAGTAAAGGGGACTTTTCCCCTTTTCACAGGATACATGTGAAGTGAAACTAGCGTGGAATTTTAAAAAGTCATTAGGAACAGATGTGACTTTTGCAAAAGAGAGAGAGAAAGTCAAAAATACTATCAGGAAGATGGTTAATGACACAGCACTAGAAAATTGGGAGAAATGCCTGCTGTCTTTATGATTTCACACTGTATTGTTCCAGGAGTATTAACCACTGCAGTCAAACAAGGGGAAAAAAGCAGGAAGAATAAATCTTGTAAAGTAGGAAACACAATTATTATTATTTAAAAATGATATAATTTTATATTTGAAAATTACAGGACATCAGTTCTAGAAAGTAACAAGACAATAAGAAGATTTAGGAAATTAAAAAATAAAAAATTATTAGAATGTACAATAAGAAATCAGAAAAGATAAAGTATCTAAGAATAAACATTTGAGGAACACGCAGGAAGTCAAGTGGCATGGGTGCCTGGGTCCTGACCACAGCGGAATGAGTGAGGGCTCTGGAAGCCATGATTTTGTCTATTTTTCTTCCATTCTTAAAGTAGTGAAAAATCTCTGAAGAGTTTCAAAAGGAGATCTGAAGTTGATATTCTCCCTCTGAAAGGGTACACCATCTGGAAATGAGGGAGTCCTTTTGAGGTAAGCCGCTTAGCTATGGAGAGAGAAGTTTTAGGTGTGGCCTCATTAGAATAGTGTCTGCAGTAGTAAGAAATCGAGACAAGAGATACTAGTAGTTTAGACTAGGGTCGTGGTAGTGGGGACAGGAAAAACTGTATTAACCTCGTGATGTTTAGGAAATACAATTAATAGGGCTCCATAATGAATGGGGTACAGGGATGACTGGAAACAAGTTGGCCGGCTGACTTCTGGCTTTATGAGTCACACAGGTGTGTAGATGGGGATGGCCCTTATGTGAGATAGAAGACACTGAAAGAGGGCATACCTTGTTCTATTGCACTTCACTTTATTATACTTCCCAGATATTGCAGTTTTTACAAATTGAAACTCTGCGGCAACCCGCATTGTCTGATAATTGTTAGCATTTTTTTAGCAATAAAGTATTTTTAATTAAGGTATGTACATTGTATTTTTAGACACAACGCTATTGCACACTTAATGGACTACAGTATAGTGTAAACATAGTTATCATATGCACTGAGAAACCAAAAAATTCTCGTGACTTAATTTATTGTAATTTTTACCTTATGGCAGAGGTTTTGAACTGAATCTGCAATATCTCCGAGGTATTGTAATTCAAATAACTCAAATAGCGTAACTCAAAAACTTATTTTCGCAAAATGATTTCTCTAACATGAGTTTCAATAGCTTATTTTGAAATTCAGAAAACTGGTGAATCATTTTTCTAGTTCTCTCCTTTACTCTCTTAAGACATGGGATGGCTCAATATTCTGTAATAACCTAAATGGGAAAAGAATTTGAAAATAAATGGATACTTGTATGGGTATAACTGAATCACTTTGCTGTACACCTGTAACTAACACATCACTGTTAATCAACTATACTCCAATATAAAATAAAAATTAAAAAAAGAAAAGAAACACACAGAACATTCATAAAAGGTTGCTTATGACATAGAACTAAAATGTCTATGTGCTAAACCTAAAATAATGTCTCAAAAAATTACAAAAATCTGAAATCATACCTGTCACATTTTGTAATCACAAATCAATAATATCAATAATCGTGTATTAATAAGTTGAATAATATTGGATTAAAATAATATCAATAATACTGAAGAAATCAATAATAAAAATAGAAAATTTTTAAAAAGACATGGGATGGGCTTCAGTGGCACACTGGTTGAGAGTCCGCCTGCCGATGCAGGGGATGCGGATTCGTGCCCCAGTCCGGGAAGATCCCACATGCCACAGAGCGGCTGGGCCCGTGAGCCATGTCTGCTGGGCCTGCGCGTCAGGAGCCTGTGCTCCGCAGCGGGAGAGGCCGCAACAGTGAGAGGCCCGCGTACCACACACAAAAAAAAAAAAACCATGGGATGATATCGTCTGATGGGGGATTGTCAAAAGGCAATTAAAAGTACATTTAATTAAAAATTAAATTACATTAAATATACATGTATTAAATATACATCAAAATTACTTTTTAAAATACATTTAGTATGAATTAAAAATACATTTTAGGGTATCAAAATATTACCATGAGAAATATAAAGCTTCAGGCTTCCCTGGTGGCGCAGAGGTTGAGAGTCCGCCTGCCGATGCAGGGGACACAGGTTCGTGCCCTGGTCTGGGAAAATCCCACATGCCGCGGAGCGGCTGGGCCCGTGAGCCATGGCCACTGAGCCTGCGCGTCCGGAGCCTGTGCTCCGCAACGGGAGAGGCCACAGCAGTGAGAGGCCCGCGTACTTCAAAAAAAAAAAAAAAAAAAGAAATATAAAGCTTCTATTTGAGGAAATTATAAGCAGTAACCTAACGATGCCGTCTTCTGGAGAAGTACCCTGAGAGTTAGTAAGAAAAGTAAATTGTTTTTCCTTAAGCATCATTTGAATGTTTTGCATGAGTTTGTATTTCTGATATAGTAAAAAGAGAGAAAATAAATTGTCATCTTGGAAAAAATAGAGATGTTGCTTTTGCTTAAAACAGAAAAAGGAGAGACGGAGGAATTGTCAATAGTCATCAAATGCTCGTCAGAGGTCAAGCAAGGCAAAGGCTAGAAAGTGCCCACTGTATTTAGGAACACAGAGGCCGTCGGTGACCTGGTGGAGGTCAAAGTCAGGGTGGTACAGAGAGCACCAGGAAGCAACAGCTGTGAAGTGGCCCGTGATGGTGGAGAAAAAAGCATCCAACCCATTGGCAGGCAGGTGGAACAACAGAGAGTTGGTAGCAAGAAGAAACTGGAGTCTAGGAATTTATTGCCATTGTTTAATTTTAATAAATATGTAAACATGTTTGCATTCTAATGAGGAGGCTATCAAGAGGTGAAATATTAGAATGAAAGAAAATTATTAAGTAATTTTTAAAATCATGTAATGAAATAAACCAAGATAAAAAAATATTATTTTGTGCCTGGATATTGGGATCTCGCACAATTTTGAAGCCTTAAATAAAATGATAGGAATTTTTAAAATTTACTCTAGTGAACAAAGCTTTATTTTACATTCAGAAAAATAAGGACAGTGAACTCGATTTTACAAAAGAAACAAAAGGATGCTGGTCAATGGGGTGTAGCTCTCTGGGCATGAGCTGGGATGCCAGAGTCTTACCGACATGGGTACCACTCTGTCCTGACTCCTCCTTCCCACTCGGAACTTGACTGATGTAAGAATTTCACACTGCATGAAGCTGGACAGCTAACAGTTTGCAAAATCATGTTTAAATGAAGGATAAGCATTAAAAGATAATGAGGGTTTCCAGTTCCAGATAAGATAGAATAGAAACATTTCACCCAACTCCTCTCTGCTTCTTACACCTAAAAACTCTGGATGAAATACATGAAACAAACATCAGAATATTCTGACAGGTGAAAAGAGGGAGTAGCTTTTCTAGGGACCTTGGGACTCAAGGAATGACCTGACAAGTTCTGGGGTTTTTCCTGCCTCCTAGATTTCTCATCCTGGGCAATGGAAAATTTTGTAAGCTTGAAAGAATAGTGCAGACAAAAACTGAAAAAAAGAAACAAAAAATAAAATAAGCCTGGCTTCCTTAGCCAGAGGAACTAGAAGGGAGTGGCCACGTAGGGCATTGCCTTTTGGACAACACTGGACACATGCCAGGAAAACTGCCTCTTCCCACCCTATCTTCTGTGGCAGCTGACATCAGGACTATGTGAGCAGAGATCTGATTACTACCACAACCTTGCAGTCAAGACTTGGCTCCCCATCATGGCGGGCAGGTGTCTGTGAGACCGTGAGTGTGTGCAGAGCCTGATGGGCATCCATCTCTGGGCAAAGCAAGGCAGCATCTTTCTCCCTCCTGAAGGTGGGTGTCTTCAGAGGCTGTGTGTATGAGTAGAACCCAACTAATATCTTTAGTTTGGTATGATCAATTAACATCATCTAAATACAATAAAAAATAACTTCTTATACCAAGGACCAGGAAAATCTCAAGTTGAATGAGAAAAGACAACGAAAAGAGACAACACCACAAGGGCATAGATATTGGAATTATCTGACCAGGATTTTTTAAAAAGCCAATATCATAAAAAATGTTTAAATGAGAAATTATGAACACTCTTGAAAGAAATGAAAAGCATAGAAGTGCTCAACAAAGGAACAGAAGATATAAAGAAGAACCAAATGGAAATTTTAGAGCTGAAAATATAATAGCAAAAAGAAAAAATATAATACAGATTTCCATTTCCAAATTGGTGGAATAACTTGACCAATACTCCCACCAAGAACAATTAGAAAATTTAGACAAAAACACAAAAACATCTATTTGGAGGCGTCAATGAAGTACCAAATGTGTTAGGACCTGAGAAGCTAAAATTTCAGAGAGAAGAGAAACACATTGAGGTAAACATTGTATTTTGTAGCACTTTTCCACTTGAGATATTTACTGATTTTTAAGCTGAGAAAGGAACAGCAGAAAGAGACTGCGAGCATGTAGGTACTTGAGATGAGCTTTTGAAAGTCTCCCAAGGCTGGGGAAGCAAACTAGGAGTTCAGGACTGTGATGACAGGCAAGACTGCAGGATAGTTATCCCAGAGAGAAACAAAACACATGAAAGGGAGCCCAGGACTCTGTACCATGTTCCCCCTGAAGAAATGCATGGTCTTCCAAACAGCATAGGGACTGCAGTCTAAGATGCCAAGAAGAAAGTAATATGTAAGTGTCTGGAAAGATGACCAAAGCTCTTGGAAAAACCAAAAAACTAAACAGACAAAAATTAGAGTTCAGAGCACACCAAAGAAGAGATGCCCCTCCTCCTCATAAACAGCCAAGATTTCCAGGTAAGAGCCAGAAAGGACAGCATCATAGGAATAAGAATACACCTGAGATAGAGTAGATCTCACAGAACTGGACCAATTCCAATCCAGGTTGCTGTTTTCTAACTGCCTGTAAGAAGGCAAAGGAAATCCTCTCAGAGGATTAAAACAGTGACAAAAGCCTGAAAATATCCCTAATATTGTTCATACGTATTAGTCAACCTTCAATCAAATACATTTAAGAGTGCCAAGACACAAGACAAAATAATTAAAAGCCAAGATAAAAGAAAAGCAATAGTATATGTCCAGCTAGTCAAGATATTGAACCTAAGTGAAAGGGACTTTAAGGTAACAATTTAAAAGTTCAGAAAACTAGTAGAAAAGATGGAGAATTTTATCCTAATATTGGACTCTATTACATAATCAAATCAAATCTATAAAAAATATAAAAATTAATCAAATGCAAAATGCAAGAATTGATTTTTAGGAACAATTAAATAGATTTAATGACAGATTAGATACAGCAGAAGAGAGAAATAACAAACCATAAGACAGGTCAATAGAAAATGTCCAGATTAAAGGAAAGTAAAAAGTATGGAAAATACAAAAAACAGCTTGAGAAACATGTGAGACACATACTTTTAGCATATGTACAATTGAAATCGCAGAAGAACAGGAGACAAAGAATCATAGCAGAAGCAATATATAAAGAGATAATGACCAAAAATAATTTCAAAATGATGGAGTATATCCAGCTGAAGATTGAAGAATCTCTACATCTCCAAAGATGGATAGACTGATGATAGCTAGATAGATGATAGATAGATAGATAAAAGATAGATGCATATATTCATACATACATACATATATACATTCATAGATATCACACATGGGTGCACAGGTACATTATAATTAAACTACTGAAAGTCAAAGACAAAAAAGGATCTTTAAAGCAGCCACCGAAAATGGTATATTATCTTCCAATGAGCAACAATAATATTGAACCTAACTTCTCAACAGCAATGATATAAGCCAGAAGATAGAATTATATCTTTAAGGGGATAAAAGAAAATAACTGTTTGCAAAAAGTGTTCTTAAAAATAAAAGCAAAACTGAGAAGAAGTGAGAAAGTTCTTCTACAAAGGAACTCCTCTAAAACAAAGACAAAAATCAGTTCTTCATGCAAAAGAGAAATGGACCCAAGTGAAAGCTTGGTTCAGTGTAGGAGGGAACTCAAAACAATGGAAAAGTTAAACGTGTGAGTGAGTCTAAATCAACATATTGTCTGTGTAACAATGTCAGTAACATCTGTGTGATTAAACTATATGTGGAATAAGAATACATGACAAACAGCCCAAAAGGTTAGAAAGAGTTAAAATGATCTAAAATGTTTACATTGTGTAGAAAGCAATAAAAATAATAATTATAAACTTAGATAAATATTGTAGTCTAGCCTCAATATAAATAATGGAAATATGACTAACTACTAAAAGAGAAAAAAATAGACAAATCCAAAATCATAGTTGAAGGATTTAATGCATCTCTCTCAGTAATGATGAAATAGGCAAATCCAAAAGATATAGAAAACTTGAACAACAAAATTAGGAAATTTGTTTTAATTGAGATATTTAGAACACTGTCTTCAACACTGGCAATTTTCTTAACCATGCATAGTATATTGACTCCAAAATCAACTGTATATTTGAACCATAGAACAAGTTTCAAAAAAAAGGTCAAAAAATTGACAATGATATACATAAGGTCCTGGTCAATGCAATAAGGTTAGGGAAAAAAATTTTTAATTCTAAGAATTTGAAAAAAAAAAACTTTATTATTCCCAGACATTTTGTATATGTAGAAAATTCAAAAGAATCTACAAACTATTTTAATTTGCAAGAGAATTTAGCAACATGGCTGGATATTAAATCATTTCTATCTTTACTTACCAGCAACATTTAGAAAATGAAATTAAACCAACAAGATAATGTGAACATACAAAATTAATTGATAGAAGAGAAGGAAGAGATAAAGAAAAAAATCTTATATAATTAGATATTGAGAAAAATGGATAAAATATAATATGAAAACAAAAGTAGCATACACAGAACAAATGAAGATATAAAACTTTCTTTAATAAAATAAATATATTCTCAGTGAAACCAAGAAAAAAATCAAATGATAGCAAACTTAAGTTCTGCCAAGGACTAATACCATTTGCTTGCTTTTAATATATTTTTCTATAGTCTTTTATCCTTTATTGGTTTCTTGTTTTCTTCGACTTTAATTTTTTTTCACAGTGTGTTATTCTGCTTTCAACTCATTTTTTCTAGTTTTAGCCTTTTAAATACTCAATTTAAATTTTATTTATTTAAATGTTTTAAAGTTTTCTGCTTTGCCTTAAAATGTATGCAAACATTTTATCCCACAGCCTCATATAGTTGTTTGTTTTATTATGTGTATTATATAATAACATAAATATGTATCCTTAGATTAATTAATTTATAATTTAATTAATGTTTAGCTTCCTCCTCTGAAAGTAAAGTTGATGCTCTACCAGACTTCCCCCTGAAATCTCAAAAACCCAGGAGATACATGTAGCTGAGCTTGTGGAGGTGGGTCTTATCTGATCCCCCATTTTGAAAATTAGTTGGGAGACGTGCAAGTCCAAGGATGCTAGAATTTGGTAAGACAAGTCTGATGACAACAGTCAAGTTGACTTGGATACTTGTTCCAGAAAAGGGATGAGCCTGTGGACACTTCCTGGACACGATAAAGAATGCCGAGGCCCAGAGGTGAGATGCTTCTGGGGATAGGCTGATACAATTGTATCCGAGGTGGTTATGGGTCTCTTGAGGGTAGAAGACAGTGAGGATTGCAAGCATCACCTTCTAGCGCTGGTCATTCCATGTTTCTTCTTCCTCCTCTGATTGTCCCTTCCAGTCAACCTTCTAAACTCATCTACTCTTTCATCCTGGACACCCTCTCCCTGTATGACTCCCCACATTTTCCCACAATATCTTGTCTCCAAGCTGTCAATGCTGTTGTCCTGGTGTTTGCATTATAAGGAGACTTGACCTACTACAAACTTGGATCCCGAAAGTATACCTCCAAGGAGATACATGCGTGACATCCTGGATCATATGATTAGGCCAGTGAAGGCAGCTGGGTGAACCAGTGTGCTCCAGAATACACTCGGGTGAAATGACCTTGCTCCTTATTTAAGGAATAAAGAAGTGGAAATCATTCGGGGAGATGATGCACTGTTTAATGTAGACTGGTGTTACCTATGTGTTCCATCAGCCCATTTCTTCATTTACCTTCTGTGTAAGCTGTGTAGAGAAAACAAACATGTGATAGTGAAGCTCTTACAAGCACTGGAATAATGTATTAGTAAGACACAAAAATAAAATGCATTTGTGATTATGAAAAATTTCATTTTTATTTTATAATGTATTTCCTTATGAGATTCTAGAAGTCATTTAGAAAGGCACTTCTATTTTTTTTATAAGCTTCTCTCTGGAGTCACTGTACTGTGGTCTGCTGTTTTGATACAGGAAATGAAAGTTTTCATTGTGAAAGGAAGCTTGATGTTCTCTAACCCACAAGCCATGACAGAATGTTCTAGAAAGTGTGTCATGTCCTTTTTAAACCTTTTATTATAGTTAATCAATTTCCTCCAGCTTACAAGTATCACACAAATATAATCTTTTCCAAAGAACATACACTGAGAAAGAACAGAAATCTGTATAAAATTCATTTTCATGTGCAGATGTGTGCATCTCTCAAAAGTAAGTAAAGGGGGTCCAGAATTCTTAAGTTTTGTGAATTTTTGAAATTTTTATTTTTGATTTGTATTTACTCATTATTTGGGAAAGGAGCTCTAAAATACTGAAGACAGTCAATTCTAACAAGCTACACAATCAATAGCAATCTTTAAATAGCATCTCATTTTCTTTGCTAAGTACAAATAAAGAAATTTCTTTAAAGAAACTAATATATGAATCAATTTTCATGTAATTATTGTGGAATACAAAAGACTAAAGGCACTTTAGGACAGTCCTTTAGCCAAAGAGCTCTCCCTTTAAGTAGAGAAATTGGGCTATCATTAGTCAACTGTGACAGTTCCTAGGGTCCCAGAAGTTTGCAGTGTCCAGTTCATAGTGGCAACCCTCTTCACCACAAAGAGATTTGGTAATCAAGAGGCTTACCAATCTTTTGATATTTCCCTCTCTTAACTCCAAGTGTCTGTGTCAATCTTTTCAAATTTTATTTACTGTACAAATCTCTTGAATTTTCCCTCTGCTTAGTTGTCGTTCAAATCCAAAGCTACAGATTTAAGACCACTCCTGCCACTTCAAATGTAGATTTCTACAGAAAGAAGGTCTCAGATAATAATCATTGAAAAGATCCAAATATTATTCCATAACATCGTATGGAAAAACCCGAACGAACTTTTTGGCCAACCCTATACCATGACTGTCTTCTTCCTTGAAAAATTAAATACTTGAATTTAACTAACTGAAACTGCCATGACTAATACATTTTTCTTTTTTTTTTTTTTTTTTTTTGCAGTACGCGTGCCTCTCACTGTTGTGGCCTCTCCCATTGCGGAGCACAGGCTCCGGACAAGCAGGCTCAGCGGCCATGGCTCACGGGCCCAGCCGCTCTGCGGCATGTGGGATCTTCCAGGACCGGGGCATGAACCCGTGTCCCCTGCATCGGCAGGCGGATTCTCAACCACTGCGCCACCAGGGAAGCCCACTAATACATTTCTGACTATACAACTTGTACTGATTTTCCTTTCCCTACGTTACATCAACAAAACTGAAGAAGTAAATATGAGTTATGGGGAGAAGGCAGGACTTTTAAAAACTCACTTTATTGTGCTACACTGTAATTCACCCAGAAGAGAAGTTTGCTCACTTTACACTTCATAAAACAGAAAGAAACCATCAAACACCCCATATTATCTGACTCAGTAGTATTTGGGTGGAGCCCAGGAATATTTATTCAACAAGCTCTTCAAGTGATTCTTGTTCCAACAAAGTTTAAGAATATTTAAAGGTAATATTCCATTGTATATATGTGCCACATCTTCTTTATCCATTCGTCTGTCGATGGACACTTAGGTTGCTTCCATGTCCTGGCTAATATAAACAGAGCTGCAATGGCATGGACATATATACACTACCAAACGTGAAATAGATAGCTAGTGGGAAGCAGCCGCATAGCACAGGGAGATCAGCTTGGTGCTTTGTGACCACCTAGAGGGGTGAGATAGGGAGGGTGGGAGGGAGTCGCAAAAGGGAGGGGATATGGGGATATATGTATGTATATAGTTGATTCACTTTATTATAAAGCAGAAACTAACACACCATTGTAAAGCAATTATACTCCAATAAAGATGTTAAAAGAAAAAGAATAATTAAAGGGGTCAGAATGTCTGGAGATAGCAGAATTTTTAAAATATCTATTTTGAATGAACATATCTTTTTCCTTAAAAATCTTACACCTGCTTTTTGCTTTTGGCCATATCTTCAAAGAAAAAATATTTTTTGAGGCCTCTGATGCCACAGAACAAGTAAAGAGAGAAGTCCCTGGGAACGCTGCTGTATCCTTAGAGTCTATCATTCATAACAGCCTGGCAGGCAATGTAGAGCTATAATTATCCTTGAGGCACAACTTGGATAAATAGTTCACCAAATTTTCTTCTTTTGGATTATTTTCAAGAATATCACTTTTTGTAATAAAGTAACTATTATCACTCAGAAAGATGCTTAATACCACCTGCAGAAATTCAGTCTTAGCCCTTAAAGTTCCAGATTGATCTTCACTCTTGCCTACTTGTCTGAGTCCTGGAAACACTGATCAATGGAAAACAATTTGCCATCCCAGCTATAGAAGTACAATTTCCTTGTAAGACTTTAAATCCAAGGTATATCTATATTCGTCATTTTATGCATGAAAAATGTAAGAGAAATAAACATTTGTCCATAATATCGACTACTTCTGCTCCTCTAGTTTTCAAGCATTGGCTGGATTCTCAATCCTCTATTGTTTTAGAACCCTAGGGTTCTCTTTAACAAACAGAAATCTATTCAGATGAAAACCTTCAATCATGTGGTGCAAATGTACAGATGCTATGTAAACTTAGTGACCACCTCCCCTTCTGTCAACCTTGATCACTCACTGCCTCATGCCATGGGTTTCCGTATCTTTTTCGTGAATTCTCCTTTGCTGGTTATTTTCAGAAACACATTTTTCACCCCCCTTTCTGAATTATACAGTTAATTACCTTTTATAATGATGATTTTCTTGTTGAATACTAATTTTTTTCCATCATTTGATGGCTTACCCTTACCTTGGGAACTTGAAATGCATGTCTAGAATCTGAAGTCTCAAAATCTTCAGATGCTATTCAAGTAAACAAAATAACATGAGAAAATTGCATTGTGTTCTATTCCTGTAGTTTGTTGCTATTCATTTGTACTGTCATTGTTTCATTCATGAATATATGAATTAGATTGATCTTTGCTTCATAGGATAAACGGGACTAAAGATAATTAAATAAAATACCTCTGGTCTTCTGCTCTTTAATCCTCCCTTCACCCAGTAGCCAGAGTCCCCTATCTAAATGCAGACGTAACCATGACATTCCCTTTAATGACTCCCTCATTGTGTACTTATGTAAAGCCTGAACACCTTGACATGACATACAAGACCCTTCATATCTTGGTCATATTTGTCTCTGCTCCTTACCTTGTGGTTAATGCTTTAGCAAGACATACACTTGATTGTAGTCAAATCACACGCACACACACACACACACACACACACACACACACACACACAGTGTCCTGCCCCTTTGTCTACAGTCAACAGTTATGTTGGTCCCACTGACTGAAATGTTTCTTCAACCTGTAAGACACATTTCAAGCCATGTTCTAGAAAACCCTTCTTGATCCCACTTCTAGACTGAATTAGATGATTCATCTTGTGCTCCCATAACTCTGTGTCTATTTTCTATCCATACATTTAACTCCACTGGGTTCTCATTTTCTATAAGGATGTCTTCTTGCCCAGGATGAGTGAACTCCTGAAGGACAGGGACTCTGCTTTATTTGCATTTTAGTCTTTTGGCTGGTATCCATAGATGCGCATAAATGCTTGTTGAATGAATGAATGAATGAATGAATGAATAAAAATAATCAGTCACTGTTGTAACCTATAGGAGGAAAAGTACTTAAGTAAAACAGTTCACCTGTTGGTAAATAAGCACATATACTTGATATTGAAAGGGCGTAAAGAATTTTTGTAAGATTCCTTTCATAATTAGTGATTCTTTTAGTCATCCATTCTTTTTAATTTTAAAATGCTTAATTATAAAATAATGAATAAAATATGCGGTCCTCTTTTTTTCAGAGGTAGCATGGAGGTTGGGGAGAACACAGAGAGTGTGGATTAATACTGGAACACCTGACTGATGTCCAATCTTTTCACATCCTGGCTGTGAATTTGGTTAAGGCTTCTTAGCTCAGAGTCTTAGTTTCTATGAGTAAAATGATTACCCAAACTACTCAGGACATGTCATTGCTGATCAAATGAGATAGCTGTGTGAGAAGATGAATAAGAAGTACTTTTTTTCTTCTTTGATAAATAAATCTCTCAGTTCTACATGGCCCCACGTGGGTATGGAGTTACATTTAAAGAAACAGTTCGACCACCAAAATAATTAAATATTTTTTGAAACGGTCATCTGTGCTCCTCGCTGAGCATGAATTTATAATCCACAACTTCTTAAAATTCGTCCTTCCATCCCCATTCTTTCGCACTTGTCTTTTATTCATATCTGTTCCAAAGCTTCTCTCCTCACACCTCATTCTCAACGCTCCACTAAAGCTCCACTCCTACCCAGAAAATGCAGGCTTTCTCTTCATTCCCATCTCTCCATCAACATCTTCTCTCAGAGGAGCAGGAAAAAACCTAGCCCATGAATAGTCAGACACTTTTAGTTGTAGTTCCTTCTTTATGTATGTGATGCTCAGAGCTCTAGAGAAGATGCGTGTTTTTGCCCACGCAGAGATGGTGGCTCTCAGGATTCTCTGTGAACCAGCAGCGCCTTGATGGCACTAAATTGTCACATACCAGCTCTCAGCACGGGACCAAGCTCAGGCACCCCTGTTGCTAATTCATTCATTCATTCATTCACTCAATGCTTGTAGACACCAATTCTGTGCCAGGCACTACACTAGCAATGAATGTCCTGGCCTATGATTTCAAGGACTTCATAGTGGAAGAAATATATGTGAAAAGAGTGTTTACATCACTGTCTAATAAGTAAAATAATTCAAATAATTAAGCTCTGTAGTTCTCCTTTGTGCTAAGCAGTGTGCAAAGATCTGGTGATGTAACAGTGGACAGTATAGACACTGAAGATATAAACTCAATATAAGGAACATGTTGGGTGGAGATGTAGTTTAGGAGACCAGGTAGACATCCCTGAAGAAATGATAGTTAAGATTTTATCTGAAGAATGGCTGGGATTTTGCCAGATCTGAGGCAAAAACTTGGCATGTGTGAAGGCCTAGAGGCTACATAGAGTTTGCACAAAGCAAAAGCTAACAGAAATGCATTATCTCAGAAGCCTACTGGAGGAGTATGAATGCACAGGCTCTGGGCGGCCAAATTAAACCAGCTTCACCCTCAGGGCAGTGGGAAATCACTGAAGAGCTTTACGCAGATTGGATTTGCATTTCTGGAATTTCATCCTCTTGATTCAGGATGGATCACAGACTACTTTGTACGTTTTTTTTTTAAATTTATTTGATTGAAGCATAGTATATTTACAATGTTATGTTAATTTCTGCTGTACAGCGTGATTTAGTTATAAATATATACACATCCTTTTCCATATTCTTTTCCATTATGGTTTATCCCAGGATATTGGATATAGTTCCCTGTGCTCTACAGTAGGACCTTGGTGTTTATCCATTCTGTATATAATAGTTTGCATCTGCTAACCCCAAACTCCCAGTCTATCCCTCCCCCACCTCTCCTCCCCCTTGGCAACCACAAGTCTGTTCTCTATGACCATGGACTACTTTGAATGCTAGGGGACCAGTGCAGAGGTGACTTCTCTGGTCCAGAGAGTGGCCGGTAGTGTAGACTATAGTGGTGGTCGTCAAGATGGGAGAAGATTGATGTATAGAGAGAGTTACAGAGATATAGAGAGCATAGAGTTACAGGTACATAGAGAGTTATGAGGGTAGAATGTATAGTACTTAAAATTGATTGGATGAAGGATATGGGGGAGAAAGTGGGGTTTCCAGCTCAGAAGACAGACAGTGACCTGGAGACACAGACTCCTCCCATCTTGTGGCCCCACCAATTTCAATACATGGCTTCTCAGGTCAGAAGGGCCAGAAAGAGGGAAGTTTTGCAGGAGCAACTTTTCTATGAAGCACACATAGAAGGAACATTGACCCATCCATCCATGTGCAATTGGCCATCAAATCAAAAGGCCAAGAGCTCAACTGAAAGGAGCTAAGCAAGTGTTTAGCAGGCACCAAGGAAGATGGAGAGAAGCTTGAAAGTTGGTGAGCTTCAGCATTTTCTGCTCAGCTCGCGATCATGATCAGCTTTGGCAGGAAGGGAGCAGAAAGGGGAGAACAGAGAGGACAAACACTCAACCTGAGCCTTGAAAGATTCACGGGGAAATCAGGGGCAGCCTTCCAGGCGTCAGGAAGAGAGTATGTCAAGGGAACAGCTTAGCAGACGTGTGTGTCAGTGATGGCGGCAGATGTGGTCCAGAGGGTGCAGATCAGAAGTATTATCCAAAATAGGAAGAAAAGCTACTTTCCTAAAGGCTTGTCAGCACATCATCTCAACAGTCTTTCCAGAGTAGTCGGCAATCTGCCTCCAAAGTTTGCTCTAGGTGCAAACAGTAGAAAAATAGGGAAGAAAGAAAACCTTGTATTTATTTTGTTAGTTTCTCCTCCTTCAGCCCGTGTTTATTATATTCTACTGCCTTCAGGAGTCTAACACATAGAAATGCTACTCACAGACTTTGTGGTTAAGTTTTATTTACTTCTTTATTGCTTGTCTGTGTCCTCCCCTAATTTTAGTTTTTAATCCTCAGTGAGGAATAAACTTCATCTCTGAGTCTCAGAAAACTTTGTTGCCACTTTCCTATCAGAATTCCATAAAAAATATGAACTTACTGAAATGTGAGTTGCTATTATAGCTCTTTTTAATATTTTTTCTTAAATAATTTCTAAACACTTATGTGTGTGGAGGACGTGTAAAGGGCACATTGTTTCGTTAAGAAGTGGCAACAACAAAATGTGCTCTGTGGTGTTAATAGGGGTAATTGGAAGTGTAATTATTCCACAGAATTTTGGCCTTTAATTGTCACTTCACTGCATATTTATTAAAATACCTGCCAATCTCTCTCCAAAGATGTCAAAATCAATGGCAAAAATAATGCTTGTAGCACAGGGAGATCAGCTAGGTAGTTTGTGACCACCTAGAGGGGTGGGATAAGGAGGGTGGGAGGGAGGGAGACGCAAGAGGGAAGAGATAATGGGAACTTATGTATATGTATAACTGATTCATTTTGTTATAAAGCAGAAACTAAAACACCATTGTAAAGCAATTATACTCCAATAAAGATGTTAAATAAATAAATAAATAATGCTTGATGAGTTGATTTGAGAAGTTTTATATTTTAAAATTAACATGTGACCCAGTATATGCCATAATTTTATTTACAGATTTTATATATTTCAACTATTTCCAGGACACATTGAATTGACTGTAGTTAAGTTATTAACTATATATTTTTGTTGTTTTGTTTTTTAAATTCTATAACCATTTTTTCTTGAAGTATGGTTGATTTACAATGTTGTGTTAGTTTCAGGTGTACAACGAAATGATTCAGTTATACACACACACTTATGTATATATTCTTTTTCAGATTCTATTCTCTTCTTCAACTATACATTTTAAAAATCCTTTTCTATGATATCTTCTATTGTACGGCTTTGAGATTACAGACAGTTAGATCTTAATAGTCCTGTTTCCAAAATGGAAGATTAAATAACGTTTTAATTTAAACAGATTCAGTAGATGAGTTTCAAACAAATGCAATGTATAGAAAATTTTTTTT
Organism: Platanista minor; assembly: GCA_004363435.1. Taxonomy (NCBI): domain Eukaryota; kingdom Metazoa; phylum Chordata; class Mammalia; order Artiodactyla; family Platanistidae; genus Platanista; species Platanista minor. Next base: position 54,367 of record RJWK010000726.1, read on the forward strand.
ACAATCGTTCCCCAGGAGTAGAAAACTTTAAATAAAGAAATTAGATGGAAGAATCGCGAACAGATCCAAAAATTTACCATGGTAAAAAGAGTTCCAGACTATCACCCCTACAGGTAAAGAATCTCAATTACTCTGCTGCTGTTTTCCATGTCACTTGAAAGTCCTCCTTCCTAGCCTTCCATCCACAGAGACAGAAAAGTTACACTGCCTCAGGGTGTATCTATTTGCGGTACCTCTGAAGGAAACAGAAAAATTCAGCAGTAATTCCAAGTATTAGACCCTGCCAGAGAAGACAGAGCGCCACCTAGTGAGACCCTCGAGGAATCTCTCCTACAGTCAGTCATTCAATCAACGTGCTTTGATGGGGCACCTTCTCTGCGCTGCCTGCTGCGAGGACCCTTCTCGGAAACCACTCACGCTAATGTGTCAGCACATTGAAGTCCTCCCTCCAGGCTTCCCATTGCCTCACCCTTGCACTCTAGGTCCCGTGTCTGGGATGTCCAGGCCGTATCCCCACACCTGCTAAAATTCTGCTCAGTCTCCAAGACACTCTTTGAATGGTGCCCCCTCATAAGATTTCCAAATGCCCCTCTTGTCACCAGAGTTGCTTTCTGTGCGTCCCATGCTTCTGTGACAGTATCTATTGTCTTCCTCTCTCAGATATGTGTGTCATCTATTCAGTTACTATTTTTTTACGTGTGGGAGATCCCACTCGACTACAGTTTGAAGAGCAGAAGCAATGTCTGCCATGTGATAAACACTCGATAACAAAAGAGGATCATGTTCCTTTTGAAATACTATTAACCTTTACCCTGCCTGAGCGATGCAGATTGTAGAATACGTTTTGATATTATCAAGGGTGTTGATGACCACTGCTGTTGTATCTTTTCATTGGCAGTAGGCTACCTGACTCTCAGAAAATCATCCACCTCCCTTGGCTTCTGGATGAAAATGCTATCAACTTTGATTACTTTAAAAACTAAAAGTAGACTCCCAAGATACTCAGTGAATGTTTCTTAATGAATTAATAACTTGATGATTTGAAGAGCTCTGTCCGTGTAAAGGGCTGCATCAGAATGAGAGGCGACCAGAAGATAGTTACTTCCAGCCCTAGAGACGCCCTGGTAAGAAGCTCCACACTCCCTGCCCCGCAGTGAACCCCCCGCACACACCGTACCTCAAAGCTATGCCACGGCGTAAAGCTCACTTTCAGAGGCAAGAACTAGGAGAGGTGAAGTGAGTCCAGCAGAGGTTGACAGAACAAGGCGTAGGAGAGAGCCACGCAGGTGGCTGGAGACCGGGTCACAGAGGAGCCACAGGCGGGGGATCAGGGCTTAGTCCACGTGAGAGCAGGGAAGGGGTGCTCCCTGGCGGGCGGCGGGTCCCAGTGTCGAGAAGGAAGCATGATCCTCAGATGGAAAGGAACCGGTGGAGGGAAGTCTCAACAGGCATGGAACAGAATTCAGAACGCAGGTGAGAAGGCAAACGTACTCTTAATCGGAGTTGAGCCAAAAATGTAGGTTAGAGCAGGAAAGCGTCAGCAAAAAAGAAAACAGTTTAATCCTGTCCCAAAGGGCTTCACGGCCGGAACTTGTGTCCTATGAAGAGCAGCTTGGCCTTCAGAGCAGAGACAGGGCAGGTGTGACAAATGGATATCAGTGTATCTCAAACTTGTCTGACACGAAGAGTCTCTCAACCGAATTCTAGCCACACTCATCTGAGCCCTGTGCTCTACCAGTCCTCAACCCTGGCCTATGAAGACTTGCACAAAACACTAACCTGTTTCTAACAGTTCAAGCCGCATCCCTAGGATGACCCAAGCTTCCCTTAAAGTGCCTGCCTGAGAAAACTCAAGGCTGCTGGGGGAATTTTGTTCCAGCCCAGCCTGAAGATGGGGCCTGGCTCCCAGCCTCAGTGGGTGGGCAGGAGCCTAACTTCCAGCAGTGCCCGTTAACCAACCCGGATGGGTTTCCTAGGGACCAGACCCTATCCCTTCATTCTCCTGTACGGTCACCTCTGCACAGGTGAGCTCAGTTCAGGCTGGACTCTCTTCCCCATTGCAGTTGTGTATTTCTGATTAACAGCTGCCCTTACTTTAGTGTCCAGCTTTGTTTATCTTTGACAGCTGTACACATTTTGAAAAATCCCAATATCCAGACCACACCCCATATCCATTAACTCAGAATCCCTGGGGTTGGGACCTGGGTTTCAGAACTTTTTAAAAGCACCTGTGTGATTATAATCACCCACCATGGCGCTTGTGTGACAGCCATTCAGAATAAAATTCCTGTGTCATCTGTGAAGGAAACCAAGCATCCAGGCTAACAACCAACCAGCAGCCTCCAGGCCATGGGCAAAAGGAGAGCTGATGCAGCCAGAGGCCTAACATCACGTTGGTCCAGGATGAGGCCAAGGTTGCTGGGTGATGGCAGAGGGCCCAGCCCAGAACAACCAAAGCAAGATTAGAAGCAGGGAGATGCAAGCATGGCCTGGGCTCTCCGTGGAACCAGCAACCAAGGCCCAGCTGTGGATCAGAACCAGGAGACAGGTCGTGTGGGATCACAGACATGCTTGGAGATTAAAGCAGAGCCATCAGTGGAAGCACCACTTTAAAGTCATAATTATTGTATATTATGCAGTTCCTGTGCCTTGGTGAGTTCTTGCTGAAAGAAATCTATGGTCAGAAGGTCTGTTTATTTGTTTCTTTTGTTTTTAAGTCAGACCTCTGTGTGGAGGAGTGGAAGGCTAGACTAATAGATTTACTTTGGGTAGCTGAAGGACTATTTAAAGAAACTTTTGAGTTAGAAATATGCAAAATAATGTCAGTAATTATAAAGTTTAAAAAAGGGAAACAAAAGCATTTCACAGAATCCCTTTTAGCCTTATGATTCTTATTTTCAAAAGACTTTATTTTAAAACATGGATTTGAGATTTACTATATCTAAATATTTATAATTAATTTTGTTATTGATAATTTTTATTCTACAGCATATAACTCATTTAGAACATGAAGCTGCTTTAAAAAAATGCATGCATAAGCAATTCCCATCAAGCAGAATAAATATGCATAGAAGGTTATAAAAACTAAGAGATGATATATAATTTTGCAAAACAGACTGTGACATTTTCTGTCAAAACTGCTATAAATTTACAAACATATATGGGGAATATCTTAGCATGAGCTACTGTCACCTTTTAATACCTTCTTGCATCTGCTTGGAAATCTCTAGTTGAAACATCTTTTTTGGGGGAATCTCTAGTCAGAACATCTTTTTTTTTTCTCTGTCAGGAGAGAACAATCAGCAATATCTTTATTTAATACAAAAGGAAAACATTAATAAAATCCTATTAAACTATACCACAATGAAGGGAAACGATCTACAAATACTTACAACCATATGGATGAATTTCACAGTAAAAGAGAGATGTCAGACACAAAAGAAAGCACACTGTGGGGCTCCATTTATCAGAAAAATAAGCAAAACTTATTTCTGCTGTCAAACATCTGGGTAGCATTTAGCCTTGAGAGTGGGGACAAGGTGAGGGCACTCAAGGGTGCTGAAAACAATCTGCTTCTTCATCTGGGTTTGGTCAATTTGTGAAAATTCACTGTGATGTAAACTCCTGGTAGGTACATCTTTCTGTGCGTATGACATGTTTCGATAATTTTTTTTTCTTTTCCACTGTGGTTTATCACAGGATGTTGAATATAGTTCCCTGTGCTCTACAGTAGGACCTTGTTGTTTATCCATTCTATATAATAGTTTGCATCTGCTAATCCCAAACTCCCATTCCATCCCTCCCCCAAGCCCCTCCCCCTTGGCAACCACAAGTCTGTTCTCTATGTCTGTGAGTCTGTTTCTGTTTCATAGATAGGTTCATTTGTGTCCTATTTTAGATTCCACATATAAGGGATATCATATGGTATTTGCCTTTCTCTGTCTGACTTACTTCACTTAGTATGATAATCTCTAGGTCCATCCATGTTGCTGCAAATATTTCCTTCTTTTTTATGGCTGGGTAATATTCCACTGTATATATGTACCACATCTTCTTTATCAATTCATCAGTCGATGGACATTTAGGTTGCTTCCATGTCTTGGCTATTGTGAATATTGCTATGAACATTGGGGTGCATGTATCTTTTCGAATTAGAGTTTTTCCAGTTATATGCCCAGGAGTGGGGTTGCTGGATCATACGGTAGCTCTATTTTTAGTTTTTTGAGGACTCTCCATACAGTAGCCCATAGTGGCTGCACCGGTTTACTAAAATGTTATTTTTTTAAAATCCCACCAGAAGTGCCTCCACATGTCCATTTTTCAACATAATGGGCTAAACCAGAAGAATGTGGAAGGCAGGTTAAGCATTTTGGATCTGGAGTTCTGGTGGCCTGTGTCTGAGCCATGCCTCTGTTGGTTACTGGCTGTGTGGCCTTTGGAAATGACCCAATCTGTCCAGAACCCAGGAGCCTCACTGATAAAATGGGGATGATCAAAGCCCCTCTCCAGCGAGTTATTGGTAAGCATCAGTCAGGTGATGATTGTAAGAGTGCAGTTTGCAGCACATGGCTCTAGAAATGTGACCTGCAGCTGGATTGTACATTTCTTGTACTTATAGGAAACCTTAAAACAGTTCCAAACATCCACTAGGATTGTAATTGCATATCTTTTCGTAGTTTCTATTCTAATCACCCCTCCCTCAACACTAAAGTAAACTCAGTAAAGTCAGGGAGGATGCCTCTGCACAGAAATAGAGAGTTCAAAGGATTAAAGGTGTCAGGCAGGTAATATGAATGTGAGTCCCCAGGTGATAGTGAGGGAGTTGTGGGCCTGGAGCACAGCCCCTCAGTGGCCTGCTAATGAGATGTAAATATATGTAGACACTCCGGCACCCAAACAGAACACCTCTGCACAGGAGGATTCAGTCCCTGGGCTTCTGACCCCCACCTTGGAAACCACACTCTATCATGGCCATTGCAGCCAGGAGTTACATTCTAGCTTTGCCTCTTTCTAGCTGTTTCACCTTGGGCAACTTATTCTTCCTTTCCAAGCCTCGTGGTCCTAATTTGTGAAATGGAATTTATAATATCTTACATGCTGCATCATGAAGATTAAATGGAATTTCTCTGCCCATGCCTGGCACACAGCTAGGTTAGGGAATAATAGTCATCTTCTCCACCTCCCAGCCCCTTGACTGAGGGGAAGCACTGAAAGCCAGGAAGCTAAAGTGATACAAAGAACAAAACCAAATACAAAAGAGCAGCCCCATGATTTGACTGGTTCACACCAATGGAGTTCCACTCTGTGTATTAGAAGAGTGATGTGCCTTTTCTCTTCAACTCAATTCCTAATGAAATTTGACTGCTGAAGATGCAGACTAATCAAAAGATTTTTTTAAGCACATGATTTTGATTTATTTTGCCAAGACTCTTGATTAAGTTTTGTTAATGTGTCCATATTTGTTACTCATTCAAGACTTTGGTTCAGAGAATACGAAAACATGAAGCCCTGGACCTGACTATGGTTGTGACATAGGATGATGCTCTCCAGTCCCTGACCTTGGCTTCCCCAGGATCCATTAATTCAACTTGAACAACATGAAGCATCTAGGGTACGGATGCAAGCTGAGAAGCATAGAAGAAGATATAAAGGTTATTAAAGCTCAGCTCCTCTTGAAAAGAGTCTTGGAGTGAAATAAAGGGAAGAAGTTATGTTTAGAGCTAACTACCACAAGGCAGACTTGACTTGACCAAGTGCAATCTTTTAAGAGAAAAGTCCTTTGGGGTCATAATCAAGGCAGTAAAGTTGTCATCCAGGCAGGTGTGGAAGAGTGAAATACATGGAGGAGAGAACTTTGGGGGAAAGTTCTCTCCTCCATGTTTAGGGGGTGGAAAAAGAAAGATGACCAAGAAAGAAGATATAAAAGCAGTAGACTCAGAGACAGGAGGAATATCATGAAAACAATACCTTATTTGAAAGTCCGTGGAAAAGAAGCGTTTTAAAAAAAGTTGGACAGTGCCTTCACACATGGCAGGGGCTGGTGAGGACAGAGCACAGACCATCAGATTTGCTCTGACTTGGTCTTTGGGGTCACCGGTGACCTTTCTGTAAGCAGGCTTCATGGAAAGCAGGAAAGAAAGGAGCAGCAGAGGGGAGGGAGGAGGTTAGATTGTGGAGCTTTTCTCTGAAGAAGCTGGATTATCTCAGAAAGGAGAGCAGGGTGTAGAACCGTCAAAGGAAAAGGGGTGGGGAGAGCGGGGTCATAGAGACCGATCGTTTGAGAGTTTTAATGTATCCTGAGCCTCGAAAAGGGCTGAAATGAAGTACAGGGGAGGGGAAAGCAGACACAAGGCCGACTGTGTTTCAGAAAAAGCCTCCGGCCATGCAGGAGAGAGGGTGGTGGAGTTTTGTTTGGTTTCTGGTTCGTTGTTGGGTTTATTTATTCATTTGTTTACAATGTCCCTTCAGAGTTTGTGAAGAGGTATCCGGGTGGTAAGAAAGTGACTGAGCCTGGAAGAAAACAACAAAAAAAGGAGGAGAGAATCAAATCAGAGGCAACGACTTCTGCTGAGGTCTGAGTCCACAAAGAGAGGAGAGAACAGAGAGAGACATAGATGTGTGCGAGTGTGTGTGTGTGTGTGTGTGTGTGTGATCTGATCTCATGTGGAAGAAAGAAATTTAGGCATTGGTGATATTTATGCCCCTGAGAGGTAAAAGCCCACGTGACCTTTTCAGAAATGTTAGGAGTAGAAATGGACCCTTACGAGAAGGGGGAAGGGTCCCTATGAGAAAAGGGTGCTTCCGTGCCGTAGGCGGGGAGCCAACCAGCGGTGAGCCGTGCGTCCTCTGCAGTGGGAGAGCCCTGGGCACAATTCCCGCTGGGCCTCTCGACAGGACTCTTCGCCAGCACAGATCTGGCGAGACAAATGGTGAGCACAGGGGCACACAGAGGCGGGGTTAGCCGTGGGGCTAGCCATGTAGCCAAGCCCGGCCAGGATGGAAGACGGATGTGGGAACTAGAAAAGGGCACGGTTAGTAGACAGATGGCAGGGTGTGGGCAGGGAGAATTTCCATATTCCTGGATTTGACCTGGGGTAGTTTTAAGGGTAAGAAAGTAGTAATCAATTAGCAAGTAAAAGTGAGGTTTTATTTTTAAGAAAAGTGAGTCTTTGACATAAATGAACTTATCTACGAAGCGGAAAGAGACTCACAGACATAGAGAGCAGAACTGTGCTTGCTGGGGGGGTGTGGCGGGGAGAGATTGATTGAGAGTTGGGACTAGCAGATGCAAACTATTGATATTGTATATAGGATGGATAAACAACAAGGTCCTACTGTATAGCACAGGAAACTGTATTCAATATCCTATAATAAACCATAATGGAAAAGAATATAGAAAAAGAAGGTATGTATATATGTGTGTAACTGAGTCACTTTGCTGTACAGCAGAATTTAACACAACATTGTAAATCAACTATACTTCAATAAAATCAATTTTCAAAAAGGAAAAAAAAAAAAAAGAAAAGTGAGTCTTCTAGAGGGGAGTAGCTTAGGACAAACTCTACTCCGGAGAAAAATAGAGCTGTATAAGAGGGATCAGGAACCCGGGGGTAGCACGGGAGGGGGGCTGTTTTATATCTGCTGGTCATGGAAGGTCTTGCTGATGAAGCGACATTTGAAAAGAGAGCAGAGGAGACCGTGGAGTTATCTGGAGGGAGAATGTTCCAGCTACAGGGAGTCAGGAAGTGCCCTGGCCTTCAGCTGAGCATGGGCTCTGAGTGCTTAAGCACAGCCGAGGCTTCAGGGGCTGCCGCAACAGAATAAAAAAGGAGGAAGCAGAAGGAGATGAGGCCAGGGAAATAGCAGAACTCTAGAGAGCAGTAATCCCAGGACTTAGAAGCTGCATTCACAGTCACGGGGTCGTGGCATAAGGCTGTGGTTTTTCACATTGGTAGACTTCTAAAAATAAGTACACGTTCTTAGCTCCCACACCTTAGGGATTCTGGTTCAGTGGGTCTGGAGTGGGTCCCAGGAATCTGCATCTTTTTTTAGGTCCGTTAAGCGATTCCAATGCAATTGGTCTGTGGCCTGTAATTTGGAAACTCCTAGCAAAAAAAAAAAAAAAAAAAAAAGGCATTGTATTAAATAACCTCATGGCCTCCATCACAATTATAACTCATTTGGACTTTTGACAACTAATGTGCTTTAACAGTGTGAAAATACTAGGCAGCTCACTGGTTTTGTATATTTTATTATAATCTCTAAATTGTGTGTTAACTACCTTGATGTCAGTAATATATATAATAAACATTTTTTAAATCTTTCTGGTTGTTTTGTGAAGACCAGATAGCGTATGTGTATATCTGTGTATGTGTGTATCTGTGTGTGTGTGTGCTGGGTGGGAGAGGAAGGGAAAAAGCAGAGACCACGTAAGAGGTGATTATAATAATCCAGGTGAGAGGTAGTAATAATGAAAGTGGTCAGAGTGTCAATATGTTTTGAAGGTTTGGCCGGAAAGATTTATTGATGGATGCTATGTTGGATGTGATGAAAACAGAAGTCAAGGAAAGGTCTATGGCTTCTGGCCTGGACAACTGGAAGAATGGAACTGCTAACTTCAAGAACAAGAAGCCCTGATGGAGAAGCAGGAGGACTGGAGTCCAGGATTTGGCTTTAAGCAGGAATGCCTGAGATCGCCATTAGACATGCAAGTGTACTGACTAATTACATCTGCCTCTGAATACATGGGTCTGGAGTTCAGGGGAGAGTTCTGGGCTGGAGATAAAAAATTAAAAGTTATCATCACACAGACGTCCTAAGCCCAAGTCTAGGTGAGGTTGACTTGGGTGCAAGGGTAGATGTTAAAGCAAAGAAGCCCATGAATGGAGCCATGGGGCACCACAATATTGAGAGGTTGGGGGGATGAGAAGAAGCAGCAGTGCAGTCTAAGAACAGAGATAAAAGGAAAACTCAGAAAGCAGTGTTTCGGAAGGCAAGTGAAGATGTTTCAAGGAGGAGATGCTCCACTCTCTCAAATGCAACTCATAGGTCAAGGCCGTGGGTAACTGAGAATTGAGGTGGAATGTTGCAATGCAGAGGTCAGCAGGGGCCTCCGCAAAAGCTAGTTCTGTGCAGGGGAATTTTAGGTCAAGAAAGCTTGCTGTTGTTTTTTCTTTTTTTTTTTTTTTGCGGTACGCGGGCCTCTCATTGTTGTGGCCTCTCCCACTCCGGACGCACAGGCTCCGGATGCGCAGGCTCAGCGGCCATGGCTCACGGGCCCAGCCGCTCCGCGGCATGTGGGATCTTCCCGGACCCGGGCACGAACCCGTGCCCCCTGCATCGGCAGGCGGACTCTCAACCACTGCGCCACAAGGGAAGCCCTGTTTTTTCTTTAAGATGGGAGATATTGCCAAAAATATTTGCCAGATTGTGGGAATAATTAAATTAAAATTTTTTTAATTGATTATTCAGAACAAAATTATGTTCTTGAAGAAGGCAAAGGTAGGATGCTTTGCGTAAGTAGAGGCATCGGCCTTAAGTAGGAGCAGAGCCAGCTCTTTACTGGAGGGTAGCAGAGTATATAGCCTGTGATGCTGTAGGTCAGCAGTGTGGAATCTCTGGAAGTTTTCTCTTGATGGCTTCTGTTTTCTCCGTGAAACATGAATTAAATTTAATGACTAAACATGGAGTAGGGAGAGAAGTCGGAGAGTTCAGGAGAGAGAAATTAGTACCAGCACGACTGGTATAGATGATGTTAGCAAAATTCATTCAGATTTTTAGAATAAGGTGTATCTAATTTTCTTACATTTCGCAAAGAGGGGTTTCTGGTTTTGTTCATGACATGTTTATGTATCATGTTTTGTCTGTAACATTTGTTTTAAAATATGTATATTGCAGGGTTAGAGCCAGTGGAAAGAGGCGTTGAAATTACAGCAAAAACAAAAGAAAAAAAACCAAAAAACTGATGAATTGATCCAAGGAGGCCGGAAAGGGAATGAGAGGATTTGGGATTTGGGACACAAGTGCGTGGATTAGTCTTGGGTGGGAGGGAGGGCTGTGAAGACTGACGCAAGCGCAGATGGGCTTCTACGGAGTGGCTCCCCTTGGAGGAATCGCTTTGCTCCTGGGAGACCGCTGCCGCTCAGAATGATGAGGTCCCTGGGGGCAGAGAGGACGAGTTAAAGGAAACAGCTGACGGGCCGCTGTGGGGATGGGACTGATATTGGACAGGTGTGTGCCCAGGTCCCCCAAGTGCGTGGAGCATCCAGCTGGGCACGGATCGTGTCCGTCTGGGGTTCAGCAGCCCTGTGGCTGAGTGATTTTCTCCAGCCTTTCCCTGATGTTGAAGGACACGTCTGTGCACGTGCGGAGGGCACCCACGCCTGAACAAGAAGCGCCTGGGAAGAGAAAATGGCTCCCCTCTGGTGGAGCACCAAATACACGCTTCATTGCTCACTCACGCGCCCAGAGGTTACTGAGCATCTTCTCTATGCCGTGAGCAATGACCAGAGACTGAAGTCCGATGGAAACCAGACATTCATCAGATTAGCTCACAAGTAACTGGAAAGCCGCCACTAGTGAGCCCCCGGGGAGGCAGAGGAGGGAAGGACCGTCATAGCGGATAATAGTGGTATTTTCCCCAAAGCAGGACCCCGTCTTCCCAGAGGGAGGACATGGAGATTGGGAAGAGCTCTGAAGACTGAGTAGGACTTCCTTAGAGGAAAAGAGTGAGGGAACCATATCCTGGGCGGAGAAAACCACAGACGCGCAAACCGTGCGAGCAGGAAGGGGTACGGTGAGGACCCAGGGCTGAAACCAGCAAGAGCTGGTCGGTTAGGGAGCACAGGTCACACCCTTAGAGCAAAGGAGACCACTGGACTCCTCAGCAGGAGAGTCTCGGGGCGGGATTCGCATTTCCCAAAGACCGTTTTGGGTGGAGGGGTGGACGTCTGAAGCGCTGTAGGAACCCCTATGAGAAGATGAGGTTGGGATTCGTGGGCGAGGGGCGGAGTGATGGAGGCAGAGAAGTGCATGTATTCAGGGTTCCCTGAGAGGTATCGCTGCTGGGGTCTCCCGTGGGTCGGATAAAAAGGGCGAAGGAGGGGGAAGAATAACTACCCTTCGGCCAGCTTGTTCAACAGGCTAGATGGTGCAGCTTTGGGGGCTGGGAAGGAAGACAGGAGCTTCGTTTTTGGCCTATTCAGGTTGCCACAATCACCGTAGATACCCTTACGTCATTTGTTTGGCATTAAGATAATCAGATCAATAAATTGGTTGAGGTGCTAAATATAACCTCCATCCTAGCATTGGGTTCTGATCTTACCTATGGCTGTTTTCAGGTTTTGCCTTTTGTATCAATCATCATTCGTGAGATATAAGGAATGAATACCCTCTCATCTTCAGAGAAGTTGTGGTGTGACAACGTGATGCCTATTAGGGACCTGAAAGCTAACAACGTTTTGTGGGTTAGGAAGTTTTGGAAGACAGAAGAGCAGAAGCAGCCTCTGTAGGAAGGATGCTGCGGTGCTGGACAGCTCCGCGGTTAACTGACCTCGGGACTCCAAGCCAATCATTCGACCCCTTCAAACCTCAGCTTATTCGTGATTGAATGCAAGACAGAAAAGTGAGAATACATGGGTTGAATCATGACCTCCAAAATGTCTCCTAGCCATAGCACTGAAAAGAATTCGTTCTGAACATAAAGGTACACGGTAAATAGCTGAGGTTTATAGGCTGTGTTCTTAGATTTCTGTGTTACATGTGAAGCCACAGTTATTTCCCCAAGAAATAAGTAGAAAAAGTAAAATAAGCAGAATGAAACATGCCCTAAAGTGAATAACTTAAAATAAATGCAACAAAGGTCAAGATTTTTAGGAAAGAAGAGGAAAAAAATATAGTAACATATATTATAAAGAAATATTATTGAAGGAATGAGTTACATATGTTTTACATGTCAAGAACAAGACCACTAAATAAATAAGCGGTAGAAGGAAATCAGGAAAAATTAAAAAAACAGTAGAAGGATGATAGCAATTAGGAATCGACAATATCAACAGCAAAAAACACTTGCTGTTTATTGGGACCTGCTATGCTCTATAAGGGCAAGCCAGAATTTCCTGAGTGTTGCTATCATAAATCTAAACAGGTTTTGCAACAGTTATGTTTCTTTCTGATTTTCAAAATAATTTATAAAATTTTTAAAATTATACAAAATATAATATCAAAATTAAACAAAATGTAGACATAACACTCCTAACTCCATTCACTCCAGAAATGAAAATATTATTATATTTCCTCTTACTTTTTAAAAAAACCTCTTGAATGTCAATAATTTTTATAAAGGTAAGATTGAAATAATACATAGCAATACAATGGTATGTGCTGCTCTAAACATTTTTAAAAGTTTATATTAAAAATATTATTTTAAACATTTCTATTTCCTAAATGTTTTTCTGAACATTATTTTTTATACATGGTTAGTAAATAATTATCTAAATGTAAATATTTTTTTGCCTTTCTGGTTATGTAAACCCATCCCACTTACAAAGAGGTTGCATCAAATGGCATGAACCGGTTTTACCTTTTTATATATATTTAAATGTTTTCATTCAAACTTTACTGAGGAATAATTGACAAATGTAACTGTTTATTTAAGGTGTACAAAGTGATGATTTGATATACATATGAATTGTGGAATGATTACCAAGATCAGGGTAATTAGCACACACATCACCTCACATAGTTAACTTTTTTGTGTGTATGTGGTGAGTTCTCAGGAAGACCTACTGTCAGGAACTTTCGAGTATATACTACCCTATCGTTAACTATAGTCACCATGCTGCGTATCAGATCTTCGGAACTTATGCTTCTTATAACTGAACATTTCTGTTTTTTGACTCCCTGTTTCCTCCTCCCGCCAGCCCCTGGCAACCACCATTCTAGTCTTTATTTCTATGAAATCTGCTTTTTTATTTTATATTTTATTTATTTTTGTTTGTTTGTTTGTTTAGATTCCACATATAAGTGATAACGTAGAGTATTTCTCTTTCTCTCTCAGGCTTATTTCACTTAGCAAAAGGCCACCCAGACTCATCCATGTTGTCACAAATGGCAAGATTTCCTTCTTTTGTATACCTGGATACTATTTCATTGTATACAGATAAACACAGTATCTTCTTTATCCGTTCACCCCTCAAAGGACATTTAAGTTGTTTCCATGGCTTGGTTATTGTGAATAATGTGTCAATGAACATGGGAATGCAGTTATCTCTTCAAGATACTGATTTTATTTCCTTTGGGTATATATTCGTTAGTGGGATTGCTGGATTATATGTTAGTTCTATTTGCAGTTTTTTGAGGAAACTCCATACTGTTTTCCCCAATGGCTGCACCAATTTACATACTCACCAACAGTGTAAGAGGGTTCCCGTTTCTCTACATCCTCACCAACATTTGTATCTCTTGTCTTTTTAATGATAGCCAACCTGACATATATGAGGTGACACTTCATTGTGCTTTTGATTTAATTTCCCTTATGATCAGAGATGCTGAGAATCTTTATATGTACTGTTGGTCATTTGTATGTCTTCTTTGAAAGCATGTCTATTCAGGTCTTTTGTCCATTTTTGGATTACTTGCTTTTTTGCTATTGAGTAGTATGAGTTCTTGATCTGTTTTGGACATTTACCCCTTATCAGTTACATGGTTTGTAAATATTTTCCCCTATACTGTAGGTTGCCTTTTCAATTGATTGATTATTTCCTTTGCTGTATGAAAGCTCTTTAGTTGGATGTATCTCACTTGTTTATTTTACTTCTGTTGCATGTGCTTTTGGTGTCTTAGCCAAGAAATCATTGCCAAGACCAATGTCAAGGAGCTTTTTCCCTATATGTTCTTCTAGGAGTGTTATGGTTTCAGGTCTATGCTTAAGCTGTTAATATATTTCAAGTTAACTTTCATGAATGACAGAAGATAGAAGTCCGGTCTCATTTGCATATGTTGATTTTATATTCTGCAACTTTACAGAATTTGTTTATTAGTTCTGCCAGTTTTTTGGTGGAGTGTTTAGAGTTTTCTGTATATAAGATCATGTTATCTGCAGAGGTAGTTTTACTTCTTCCTTTTTGATTTGCGTGCTTTTTAATATCTTTTTCTTGCCTAATTTCTGTGGCTAGGGCTTCCAGTACTGTGTTGAACAGAAGTGGCAAGAGTGGGCATCTTTGTCTTGTTCCTGATCTTGGAGGAAAGGCTTTTAGCTTTTCACTAAGTATTATGTTGGTTGTGGACTTGTCATATGTGGGCTTTATTATTTTCAATGTACATATCTTCTATAACAAATTTGTTGAGAATTTTTATTCTGAAAGGATGTTGACTTTTATCAAATACTTTTTCTGCATCTATTTAAATGGTCATATGATTTTTATCCCTCATTCTATTAATGTGGTAGATTTGCATATGTTGAAATTTCCCTGCATCCCAGGGATAAATCCCACTTAATCATCGTGTAGGAGGCTTTTAATATGCTCTTCAATTCTGTCTGTTAGTATTTTGCTGAGGATATTTGCATCTATGTTCATCAGGGATATGGGCTTGTAATTTTCTTTCCTTGTAGTGCCCTTGTTAAGCGTCAGTATCGGTATAGTTCAGTGTTTCTATTACTTCATGATTCAGTCCAGGTAAAATATTTTTTTCTAGGTGTTTATCCATTTCTTTTAAGTTATCTAATTTGTCAGCATATAATTGTTCATTGTAGTCTCATGATCCTTTGTGTTTCTGTGGGATCAATTGTAATGTCTCCTCTTTCATTACAATTTTATTTGTCATCTCTCTTTTTCTTAGTCTAGCTAAGCGTTCAATTTTCTTTATCTTTAAAAAAAAATCTTTTAATTTCTTTAATCTTTTCTATTGTTTTTCTAGTCCCTATTCCATGTATTGCTACTCTAATCTTTATTATTTCCTTCCTTCTGCTAACTTTGGGGTTACTTTTTTCTTTTTCTAGTCCATTGAGCTTTAAGGTTAGGTTGTTTGAGATCTTTCTTGTTTCTTTCTAGTGTAGGCACTTGTCACTAGAACTTTCCTCATAGTACCTCTTGCCGCAACCCATAAGTTTTGGTATGTTGTTTCAATTTTCCTTTGTCTCAAGATTTTTTTTTTTTTTTTTTTTTTGATCACACCACTTGGCACACAAGATCAATGGTTTTCTGACCAGGTATCAAACCCACGCCCCCTGCTGGACCACCAGCGAAGTTCCCTCAAGATATTTTTTTATTCTTCTTTGTTTTCACCTTTCATCCATTGGTTGTTTGGAAGCATGTTGTTTAATTTCCACATATTATAGATTTTCCTACTTTCCTCCTGTTAGATTTCTAGTTTCATACTACTGGAGTAAAAAAAAAAAAAGGAAAAAAGAAAACACTTGATATGATTTCAGTCTTCTTAAATTTGCGAAGACTTGTTTTGTGACCTAAAGTGATCTATCCTGGAGAATGATCCCTGTGCACTTTAGGAGAATGTATTCTGCTGCTGTTGGATGGAATGTTCTGTATATGACTTTAAGGTTCATTGGTCTAAAATGCTGTTCAAGTCCCTTATTTCCTTGTTGATTTTCTTTCTGAATGATCTATCCATTGTTGAAAGTGGGGTTTTAAAGTTCACTACTATCATTGCTGTCAGTTTCTGCCTTCATATCTGTTAATAATTGTTTAATATATTTAGGTGTTCTAATATTGTGAGCATATATACTTATAATTGTTATATTATTTTAAAGAATAGATCCCTTTATATCAATTATATAGTGGCCTCTCTTTCTCTTGTAATAGCTTTGACATGAAGTCTATTTTCTCTGACATAAGCATAGCTACTCCTGCTCTCTTCTGGTTGGCATTTGCATGGGATTATTTTTTTTCCATCCCATCACCCTCAGCCTGTGAGTGTTCTTAAACCTTAAGTGAGTGTCTTGTAGGCAGCACAGAGCTGGGTTTTGCTTTCTAATCTATTCAGCTACTCTTAACTTCCTTTAATTGGAGGATTTAAACCATTTATATTTAGAATAATTAATGACAGGTAAGGAGTTACTATTTTCATTTTGTTCATGTTTTCTGATTTTTTTGCAGTTCCTTTCTTCCTTTCTTGCTGTCTTTCTTTGAGAATTGATTCTTTTTGCAGTGTCAGCTTTGATATTTTTCTCTTTATCATCTTTGTGTCCATATAGGTTTTTGCTTTGTCATTACCATGATGCTTTCATAATATATATTGTAGTTATAACAGTCTATATTAAGCTGATTATTTAAGTTCAAGTTCTACACATTTACTTGCTGGGGGGTGGGAAAAAGGAGAGAGAAAGATGAGGGAAAGAGATAAGTTGATGGGGGGGACAGAGGGCAGCCCCTCTACCTTTTGCCTCCTAGACTAGCCTCCTGTGTTTTTCTCAGCCATAATACTCATCATCAGTCTCACTTTGTGGAAACTGTTATTCACCCATAAGTAACTACAGTATAAGAATCTTATTGTTTTTCCTCCAGTTTTATTGAGATAAGGATTCTATTTGAATCATTTGTAGTGGCCAAAATGTAGGAAAAGCAGGAACACCTTGCTTTACGTAAATGAAATAAAAACCATGATAATAAAAAATAACTAATCTTAATTTGTGACTCAGAAATACAAACACAAATGCAAATCTATTAAAATCCTGAACAATAATTTTTAAAACAACTTTTATTTGCTTTACTTTAAAAGCCCAGGGGTTATATACTGTGCTTCATGCAGACAGCTTTCAAAAAAAAAAAAATCACTTTAGGTATATGTGTATCTCCTCAAAATTTCATACTTTAGGCAACTACAAAAATCCCTTTCCTTCCTCCAGGCCCCTTCACTGCCTTTGTGCTCCTTCTTCAGCCCCGCCCTCCACCTCACATCTACTTGGGACATTCCCTTCATGCTCGGCCCTGAGTCTGGTTTCTGGTCTCCAGTGCTGAGGATCTTTCCTTACAGGGAACAGCTCTCTGGAATTCTGGTGAAGAACTCTTCCACTTTGTGAAACAGAACTGTTAGTTCAGGATCTAACTTTCCTGCTAGAATAGAAGCTCCATGTGAGCCAGCAAGTTGTTTATTCATGATTCTATATCCAGTGCAGAGAATACAGTCAAACTCAAGAAATATTTGTGGAATGAATGAATGTCTAGACTTTCCTAGTGTACAGTGGGAGAGGAGCTGTGAAAGGAATATGGCCAGGATAGAACAGAAAAATGACAGAAGGCAAGCCAAGGGGAAGGCAAGAGGCAGTGTAGAGTATTCAAAACATAGACAGCACCCTCAGTCATGCCAGAGAATCTCTATTTTCTGACCCATCCTTTTCTCGTAATCCTGGAGATCCATTTATCAGTCGTGCTGTGAAAAGTGGCAGGACCAGGAAGTGGTCCAGGTTCTCAGACCTAAGAAGCTGCTCCCTGCCAAGCTGCCAGGTCCCCCCCAATCTCTCACTAACTGCTCTTGCCGTTGTCTGCTGATACGTTCCTGCAGAAAAAGATAATTGCAGATGTTGGTGAACATCCTGATAAAGAGTTTCCATCTGAAGTCATAGGAACTAAAAGGGCTTTGAAATAGAGAGCCCTTTAGAGATAAAGATGGTAGATGCCCAAGGTGTTTGTGTGTCATGAACAAATGCTCATGCTTTGTCCTTTATTGTGGTCTTTTGAATCTTATGTTCATGGGGAGAGGATTCTGAGTTGTTCTTGTCAGAAAACATATATAGGAAGAATTGGTGACATTCAACATCATCTAAATATCAGAAATTTATTTTTAAAATGTAGGACATGGAGAACAGACTTGTGGTTGCCAAGGGGGAGGGGGACGGGAGAGGGATGGATTGGGACTTTGGGATTAGCAGATGCAAATTGTTCTATACAGAATGGATAAACAAGGTCCTACTGTATAGCACAGGGAACTATATTCAAAATCCTGTGATAAACCCTAATGGAAAAGAATATGAAAAAGAATGTGCATATATACACATATATCTGAGTCACTTTGCTGTACAGTAGAAATTAACACAACATTGTAAATCAACTATATTTCAATAAAATATATTTTTTTAATGCAGGGAATTCCACTTTTCAGGAGGAGGTTTAGTTTTGGGTTTTGGTTTTTTTTTTTTTGGCTGTTTCAAGAAAAGAAAATACAACTTTTATTGTGTTTTGAGATTTCGTTTGCAAATAAAATCCTCTGAATTTAGTCTTCAGTCAATTCAGCTTAATTTATATCTTAAAAGTCCTAAACTTGGCTTAGAAAGAGTCATCACTCCAGCATAGTAAAGACAGACAAATGTGGGAGAAAAGACAGGCACCAATACATTTAAAAAAAATCATATCCCTGTATAACCAACCACCAGCACCAGTAAGAAGTGGAACACAATGACCTATCAGAAGGCACAATTTAACGGAGTTGTATCCAGCTTGGGTGGTGGAAGGGGGAGGGTTCCCTGCATTCCCAGCTGTCAACGTTCCAGAATCAATTAGTAGTATTAGAGGTATTCTCCCAAGTCTAATACGCATCCTTTAACCAACTTCCCTGTGTGAGAAATATCACACCCCCTCTTTCACAACCACATCACCTATTCTTCCCACGCAGGCAGTGCCTATTATTATGCTCAAAATAAACCTTTTTAATTAAATGAATATTAAAAGCACTTCTACCTAAATACGAATAACAAGAGGTGGTATATGAGGAAGGAAAGGAGGGAAGGCTATGGAATATAAGAGAAAATCTCCTATATCATGTTCAGTTTAACCCACACAGAAATGATGGGTTACGTTTGAACATCTGAAGGAATTCTGTGGTTAAACCTCTACAGAAGGCAGCCCACAGACTTGTCCATGTGATCGCTGACCCAGAATCCTCCCAAGATATCACCATACCTCATACAAATTATCAGAGATACAGGTATATTCTCTAAGCTTAGGCAACCTCAGATGTTACTGGAATGAGGCACCCACCTGACTGCCTGGGGAAAGTGTTGCCTTAGGATATGTTACATTGTGTCATGGCCAGCTACCCGTCACATGTGGGCTTGCATTAGGATCAGCCTTTTGGGACATGAAACAGTTGATTATAATGCATAACAGACCGAAGGTTTCCCAAGTGAAGTTCACATAACATTGACTGTTATTACAAAACCTAAGAAAATCACTTTGGTAAGTAATATGCCTACAGAATAAATAACTATTGGAAAAATACATCTGGGTTTATTAACTGAGCTAATAGAGTAATATATTATGACACCTTAGGAATATAAATTTATTTAAAAACAAACAAACACACAAACCATTGCAGTGGGCTGAATGGTAGCCTCAAGAAAAAGTTCATCTAAGTCCTAGTCCCTGGAGTGTGTGAAGAATACCTTATGTGGGAAAAGGGTCTTTGCAGATGTGATCAGGTTAAGGATCTTGAGACGAGGAGATAATTTTGGATTATCCAGGTGGGCCCTAGATCCAATGACAAGTGTCCTTATAAGAGACATGAAGAGGAAAAATCAGCCAATGGAAGAAGGCACTACGAAGACAGAGGAAGTGATGCAGCTCCAAGCCCAGGAACACAGACGGCCACCAGAATCTGGGAGAGCAAAGAACGTTTCTCTCTTCTAGCTTCCAGAGGAAGGGTAGTCCTGCAAGATTTTGAGCTTCTTATCTATACAACTGTGAGAGAATAAATTTCTACAGCCCTCGGAAACTAGCATAGCCATTTAGATTATTCTGTAGTTTAAATTTATATAAGGATTGAATTCCAGCTGTAGAGAAAACCCTGGACTGATCCTTAGGGTTTTGGCTTCTTATAAAGTTTCCATCCAGAATTAACTGTGTGACCCTGAGCAACCATCCTAGCTTTCCTGTTAGTTAATGTCTTTATGTGCAGTTACACTAGAGTCACTGAGAGCTTCCTTCCAGCTCTCAAATCTACATTTTTACATTAATACAAATCTACGTTAATAAGTGACAGAGTAGAAAACTGAGCAAAGAGAAGCACAGCTAGCATTGTGTAAACACAGAGTCTCACACACCCAAAGCTCTCAGATATACACACGTTCTCTTTTTTTAACTTTTTATTTTATATTAGAGTATAGTTGATTAACAATGTTCTGTTAGATTCAGGTGTACAGCAAAGTGATTCAGTTGTACATATACTTGTATCTATTCTTTTTCAAATTCTTTTCCCATTTAGGTTGTTACATACTATTGAAGAGAGCACACACACATTCTTATAAACAAAGTTTAGGATTTGTGGTAGGAGGAGAGAGGGAAGAAGAAACAAGATTAGCTATCATTGCTTTCATTTATTATGCCAAATGTTCCACATTACCCTTATGATAAACTTGCTGTCATAGCAGTCTGGGTCCAAACAGGAGACAGAAACCACAGACGGTGGTTTAAACAGGGGAACTTAATAGAATAATTAAACTAAGTTTGAGGAAAGCAACTATAAGATAAGAAGAAAGCCTGTATAGAATCCCAGGGCTGAGGGAGAGTCCATAAGGAAGGACAAACATGAAAGGGGGTCAGACTTCACTGGAAAAGGTGTGGTTCAGGACAGCAGAGAAGTTTCCTAATTTGGCCCAGCTGGAGAGGGTCTGGAGTTGCTGGGCAAACAGCAGGCACCCTCCAGAGTGCAGGCAGCGAGCGCAGGATCAGCAACCCATGAGCTAGGTATGCATGGGGGTCTGGGCGCCAGCTGGAGCAGAGGCCTTCAGAGCACAAGGGCTGCCACAGAGTTTACAGAAGGAAAAACCACCTGTTTATGTGACGATCTAGCCATGACAGCTGCATGAAGCTCTGGGTTCCCCGTTGAAAGGGCTGCAAAATCACTGAGGGACTGCGGCCTGGGCCTGTGACTTCCACCAGGTGGTCTGACACCTTCACTGCCCATCTCACTAGTCCTCACCAGAAACTGCAGGAAGCCTCTTCTCCCTCAGGGTCTTTTCAGACCCTCTATTAAGAAAACTTCACATTGTGCTTAATTTGAAAAAGAAATGCTCAAAGGAATTCCATTGTTACAGAATACATTGAAGGGTGCATTTGGAACTGAGAGGAAATAAATCGATAACTGACACACTTGCACGGTAATGCTCAGCTATTGTATAATCACACATGTGGACACCAAGGCTGAGAGGTGATACAGCCACTAAATTTCAGGGCCGAAAATTATGTCCAGAGCCATAAATGATTGATAATTCCTGAAACTAGGCTCTGAGCACACCCCAAAAGCAGTATGATGAAAATTACCCACTTAAAGTCTTTTGTAGATGGCTCCATATTTTGAGTCCATTATTATAGTTACTATGATCATATGATAAAACTTCATCTGATAAGAATTTTTCTGCACACTTTTTTTTTAAAAATAAAAAACCAAATGACAAGACCAGGTCAGATTAAATGTCTTTTTTCTTTGTTAAGTGGCCCCCTCCTCTTAGCAACGGCACCACGGATTTCTTCACAGCATTCATCACACTCCGATGTAATTAACTGCTGTCTATGTGTTTCTCACACTGTAGAGGCTGAGACTTACACATTCTTCTTTGTAGCTAGGCCAGTGCCCTGGCTCGTGAGAGATGTTTAATATCAGAGAATTGAATTCAATCAAAGAGAACAGATTCATTTCAGAGATTCCTTCTAACAAGTCATTTTTAGGCTATAACCCAGGATGAAGACTGTTGATCAAGCAGTTAAAGGAACACACCAGTCAGTCCCTGGAGACCCTTGATGGCATAGAAGGTCTATTTCATGGATCAGATCAGTGAATTTTAGGATCAGAGAGTGAATTTCCAAAGCCATGTCCTGGAGGGAGGCGCAACATGCCTGGAAACAGTCCAGTCCAAACAAGAACTAGTCCAAACAAGAACTATAATCAAAGGCAAGGTGGCAAGCACCGAAAGGGGAAAATCTGGGCATCTGTAGTTGAAGGACTTGAAGTCTGCAAACAAGAAGAGCTAATGTTACTGAGCCCAAGCCCATACTGCTTGCCACATGACAGGACAATAAATCAAGAGACAAGTTGTTGGGACAAGGGATAGCAACTTTATTCAGAAAGCCAGCAGACCAAGAAGATGGTGGACTCATGTCCCAAAGAACAATCTTGCCTGAGTTGTAATTCAGGTTTCTTTTACCCTGAAAGGGGAGGGAGTAAAGTCAAACATTTGTCGGTTCCCATCAGCCTTCAGAGTAGATGTGTTAATATCTTCCTCCCTGCAGTCATTCACAGGTGGGTCTGGTCAGGATGTTTCCTGTGAGCTAAACCAAGGTATTTTAGCTGAATGCTCATTACCTGGGAGGCAGGGTTCCCAGAGATGGGTCATTGTGTACACTTTAAGCTTGTAGGCAACATCCCTTTTGTGATTAACCGGTAATGGAATACAAAAATTCTTTCCTATTACATTAGTACTGAAGAATGTTGTGAGCAGGTTAGTGAATTAATCCCAGAGTGACATATCTCTGACATCTTTTTAACGACACCTCTTAGCGTACATTTGTGGAGTTAAACTGAGTTGATTTAAAGGGTCTGAACTGGTACAGTCAGCACATTCTCCGAAATAACACAGTCTGCTTACTGCATCGAAGACTCTCACTCTGAGGTCTAAAGTTACTTCTATATTTAGGTTTGAATCCGCTTAAAACTCAGTGGACCACCCCACAGTCTTCGGCAAAGTGCTGACTGAAAGCACATCCTCAGCCCTATAGCAAGTACTTCTTGCATCAAGTAACTTCCCAACACTACTAGGTATTTTCACTTTTATTTTAACTAAGTTATAACTACATATCAGTATATTTTAGTGTACAACCAAACGACTTGATACATGTACATTTTGCCAAACGATCACCACAATAAGTTCAGTTAACATCCATCAACACACACAGCTACACTTTTTTTTTTTTTCCTGTGATGAGAACTTTTAAGGTCTACACTCTCAGCCATGTTCAAATATACAATACAGTATTGTTAACTGTAGTCACCATGCTGTACATTACATCCTGAAAACTTATTTATCTCATAACTGGAAGTTTGTACCTTTGGCCCCCTTTGCCAATTTCCTGCACACATCCCACCCCCCGACCTCTGGTGACCACCAAGCTGTTCTCTGTACCTGTGAGTTCTGGTTTTCGTGTTTTTTTAGGTTCCGCATAGAAGTGAAACCATATAGTATTTGTCTTTCTCTGTCTGACTTATTTCACTGAGCATAATGCCCTCAGGGTCCACCCATGTTGTTGTAAATGGTGGGATTTCCTTCTTTTTCACAGCAGAATAATCTTCCATTGAATACATATACCACATTTTCTTTATGCATTCATCCATCAATTGATATGTAGGTTGTTTCCATGTGTTAGCTGTTGTAAATAGTGCTACAATGAACATGGGGCTGCAGATAATCTGTTTGAGTTAAGGGTTACTGTTTCCTTTGGATAAGTACCCAGAGGTAGAATTGCTGGATCATGTGGTAGTTCTATTTTTAATTTTTTGAGGAAGCTTCTTGCTGTTCTCCATCACGGCTGCACTAATTTACACTCCCACCAACAGTGCCCAAGGATTCCCTTTTCTCCACACCGTCCCCAGCGCTCGTTATTTCTTGCCTTTTTCATCACATCCATTCTGACAGGTGTGAGGTGCTATCTCTTTGAGATTTTGATTTGCATTTCCCTGATGATTAGTGATTTTGAGCATCTTTTTATGTATCTGTTGGACAGTTTCATGTCTTCTTTGGAAAAACGTCTATTCAGATCCTCTGCCCATTTTGTAATCTGATTGTTTGAGTTTTTCCTACTGAGTTGTGTGAGTTCTTATATATTTTGGATTTTAACCCCTTGTTTTTTCATCTCGGTCTCCTCTTCTCATTTGCCCACTTCCTTGAAGAAGGAGGCCTTTCCTGTCCCTACTCTGTCTTCTTCAGAGACCAAAGTTCTAATTTCCATATGTCTACCCATATTACTTACACTGAGATTTCCCAAAGATGTCTTCTTCCTGGATCTGGAATTTTTCTCTATTTGCTGCCAAATCTCCTTTCTACCTGCAAGTCACCTATTGCATTCTGTTGGATTCTTGGTTGTCAAACCCCCACTAGCCAGGACCTTTCCTACTGGCACTACTGGAAGCTTCTCTTGACTATATGCCAGGCTTCGCTCAGGAATATGTCTGTGCCCAGTCTCCTAGTTGCCAAATATCCTTTATCTGATCAATGTATTGACAGCTGAGCTGCATTTCACTACATTGGCCACATCTACTGTAGTATAAAGTGATTATTGATATTCAACACTTTGACCTGGATATACGACCAGAATCACAGATATATGAGAAACACTAAAGTACATTGAATTTTCTCTATTACCGGGTAAATATATAAAGTATTAGAAAGATATGCAACACAAGGCATGAAGTAAGATATATCAAATATTAATTTAACCATCAATCTAATTTATCATAACATGTATTACACCCAAATATTGTCAGTTATCAATTATAACTGCATTCGAACAAATGTGTATGTGGTTGTAGGTACATAAACATGCATATCATGACGGTTTTTATCCCAAATGCAATTAATAGTCTTCCACACCTGCTGGTCCTGAGATTCTTTTTGTGGCTCATTCCTCCTCACAAAACATTGATGTAAGGACAACAGAATTTTGGAACATCAGTTTTTTCAGTGGAAAGATATAATGAGGATCTGGAAGAGATCCCTGTTCTGTTCACAGGGCTCAGAGAACATTTGAATGATTCCAGATTTGGTTTTGAGCACAAGGAAGTGTTCCATAATTTATTATAACCACCAAAAGTTTTCAAAGTTTTATCTTATTTTTGGCAGATCTAACATCTGAGTACCCGGACTTTCTCTTCCAGTCAAGACAGGTAACCAGAGCCAGATTTACTCTCCATCCTTAGATAACTGAAGAAAAAAAAAAAACCAAAAACCCAGTCTAAATATATGTGGAGTAACAGCTTTTAGACACTGAACAACAGACAGAACAGGAAACAAACAAATGAGCCCCGGGGTTTGCCCAGCTCTCTGCTGCAGGCAGCAGACTGTTTCAGGCCACAGTAGCCCTCCTGAGCAAGGAGACAGAGGTGAGGTTTCTAGAAGGCACAGGTGGCAGGATCTGCAGGCAAAATTTTGGATAGGAGGGAGAAATGTACAAACAGGGGAGAAATACAGATACACACACACAGAGAGTTCGGCCGAGGGTTCCCTTTGAATTCTCAGCTGGGCGCTGATGGGAAACCAGGAAGCAGAGAGAGAGCCACCAGACAGGAGCAGGAGAACTGCGCTCCTACAGAGCAGAAAATAGTTCACATTCCCACAAGCCAGAGTAGAAAAACAATCACAATACAGAAGGCGTCAGGTCAGATATTTAGAAGAGCACGACCTCAGCAGTTGGGAATATTTTCCCTACATTTAAAGGCTACTCTGATCTCACTTAGCTAGGCTTAAAAAGAACAACTTAAACTCTTTCCAAGTAACTTAACTGCAACCCAGAGTAAAGGTCAAGAATATTTAAAAGAAAACAAAGATGTTGGCACTCAACAACGTAAAATTCATGTGTAGCATCCACTTAAAAATTTAAAATATGCAAAGAAGTGGGAAAGTATGACCCATAATGAAGGAAAAGAAAACTGATCAGTAGAAACAGCCACCAAAATGGCACAAATGATAGAATTTGTAGAAAAAGAACATTAAAGCAGTTATAACTATATGCCATATGGTCAAAATCTGAATAATTTAATTACTCTTGGCAATACTACTGCTCATTGAGTGTTAGGTTTCAGCTATGCGTACAACAAAATCATGCTGCTTTTGTTGTTGTTCTTGTTACAGAAAATTTTGGAAAGGGTAGCACCTAAAGAGAAGGGCTATATACGTTAGTTATTCTTTTTCCTTTCTTTAATAAGAATATGCCCTTCTGTATTGGGGTCACTAGAAAGTTGGCAAAGCATTTCTGTCTGCCACACAAAAACATTGTATTTCTCTTTGGACTTATTTCATTGATTGGTGGAACTACTTGTGTCAAAGCACATTGGGATCATTAGGGAAAATTAAAAGCATGAATTATTCAAAATGACCATTGGTGTAGTGGGAGTTCATTAAGAGCCAAGGTGTAAGCGGAGGAAGAAAACAGATCATCAGAAGTTGGATTCTCCTGCCATACTTAGCAAACAGGAAGCAAGTTCATGGTTGTGGTGTGCATTCACACAAACGATGGCTTATCCTGAATTACAGCCAAGACCAATGAGCCTCAAGGTGAGTAAGATGCATGTTTAAGCAACAAATTACACCTACTCCAGGTATCAGGGGTTTTATTCATTTGCTTTCCTGGCTCAAAAAAAAAGCATCCCTTCCCAGCTGGCCAAATTACCCAAACGTCTTAATGTGCCCACAAATGGGACGCATTCCAAATCCTTACGCTGAATCAGAATGCGCTCCAAGGGGAAGTGAGTAGCCCTGGGGTGAGGGTGGTCTAAGCTACTCCACTTTTCACCATATACCCAAAACATGTCCATATTAGAGCTAAACAATTGAAGAGAGAGGTAAGGGCTTGGTGAGATTTTTTATTGATGACTTGTCCTCACTTTCATCCCCTCTTCCTCACTGATTCCGTGAGCTCATCCCAAATCCCTCCGTGTACCTGTGATCCTGCCTCTTCTTAGATACTGCTTTCACCGTGTCACCTGGAGAGCTGTAATGGCCTCTGTCATCTTAAAGCAACAGGTCGGAACTCCTGTTTCTTACGAAGAAGCCCCTGGCATGTGGCCTGATGGTCTTGTAGAAGGAGCCTAGACTCAGTAGCCCAGCTTTCTAGGTCGCCACCCTGACTCCACAGTTCACTGGCTGTGTGACCTCAGGCACTAAGCCGCAGCTTCCTCTTCTGTAAAATGGGGATAAAAATAGTGGTACCTACTTCACAGGTCTTTGGTTAAGACTGGAATGAGATAATTTATGTAGGACACTTAACATAGGAGCACTTTATAAATGGTAGCTATTTTTACCTATTCAAATACATTTACCTGAATTTCATCATAGAAACAGCCCCCTCCCTCCACAGGACTCCTTATAACCTGTCCTGGAACAACACGGGCACACAAGGCACACACACGAAACCTGAATTCCCGTCTCCGCTTTACCTAAAGTTTCCTTTTCTAAAATCTCCTTTCATGATTAATGTATCCATTCTTTAAGGTTCATCACAAGTGCCACACTTATCATTAAACCACTACTGCTCTAAATCCTTATTATAATTCTTCTTTGAAATTCATGAGTGATTGTATTCTCTAGTAAAACACCTTATGTATGTTGATTTTTAATTTAAAAAAAAAATGTGATTTTTTTTCCTGCATCTTATCTTGTCTTCCCAACTATGTTTTACGTATGTTTGGTTAGTTTTTTGGTTTTTTTTTTTTACAGATTATTCTTTGTCCCATATGGTAGATACTACACTGCTGGATGCAGCAAGTCATTGTTGACTTATGATTAAAGACAAAAATTCAAAAGGCATGGAAAATATTCAGGGAGCTTATATGGCAAGAGATTGTTTGGAGGAGTTAAGAAGAACCAGGTGGAGATTTGACCTGGGTGACCCACCTAAGAAGAAAGGATCAAGGAATGAATATATAGTGCACTTGGGGTTTCTCTTCTGCTTCTGAAGTTGCAAATGAAGCGTAGTAATTTTTTCACAGTACATGGTTTTTATCATTCAGCTTTAATCCTGATACACTCATACCCTCCACTCATCAAAGATACCTGTTCAAGCAGTTCCCTTATTGTCTGGCCCCAGGAGTACGTTTAAAGGCTACAGTTAGTAAGCAGTGTCAACCATCAAAATCTAAAACTAAAACAAACAAACAAAAAAACAGCCCCAAAACCCTGGATTAAGAGATAAAGTGAAGGAAAAAGTTACCCTTTGAAATCTAACAAAAATCAACAAACGATGGATCATATCAGCTTCACAACAGTAACTTACAATGGGAAAGATTTCACCGTATTTTTTGTGAAGAAAACAAGAAACCCCTACAACCACTGGAGAAGATGACAGTGTTTCTTTAATACAACATACATGATTACAGGTCTAGTGCTACAGAAAGCTGTGGCCAAGTCAGTCACAACCTAATGTAGCCATCTGAGATAAGGATATGTTAAAATAAGCCCACAAGATTGCACAAATTCTAAAACCAGGAAGCCACGAAGCAGTGAATGATTAGATTTTATTCAGTTTTCTCCAGAAGAAGAAGTTTCTTCTCATCCTCAAGGATCAATATGTGTCACTGAGGTGGAGATATTTGCAGATTGAGAAAAAGAGTGGGGAATCCACTAGTCTAGGCTGTTGAAAATGCCCCTGAAGAATGGTGATGACCAATCAGCAATCTGATCCCTAATTTGATTTCCCAAACGGATTTAACCAACAAGACTGGGATCGGAGGCACTGTGAGCCTGTGGTCAGTTAGCTACTGTGCAAGATTTAGAGTTTGGTGTATATTTATAATATGATATCTGGTTGAAAACGAGCTTCTTATGAGTCTGTGTATTATGTATCAACCTGAGACTCATTTCACCTGTGGGAGAAGTGATGAAGTTGTGTTCTGAACATAAGAGCTTGGGTGCAGCCCCAGAACCTAAAGTGACCTGTCAGGATATGACCAGCCCAAAGGATCCAGCCTCCACCCACAAGACCAGCCTCCAGTCACAAGACCCAGCCTCCAGTCACAGGATCCAGCCTCCACCCACAGGACCAGCCTCCACTCACAGGACTCAGCCTCCAGTCACAGCACCCAGCCTCCACTCACAGGACCAGCCTCCACTCACAGGACTCAGCCTCCGGTCACAGCACCCAGCCTCCACTCAGAGGACCAGCCTCCACTCACAGGACTCAGCCTCCACTCATGGGATACAGCCTCCACTCACGGGACCCAGCCTCCACCCTGACAACGGCCATGCTTTTTTTTTGTTTACTAGCTCTTGAAATACAATACTGCCCTATTTAGAGAGATCACTTGTAAAAAGAGTTAGCAAGAAGGGCAAGATTCTCAAAATCACAGAGCTCCCTCTGCCTTCTCAGGCTCCAGTGATGCTGAGGGTATGACTTGCTTTGTCCCCTGAATCACGATGTCTGTCATTTCTCTCCTTCTGCCAGGAATGCCCTTTCCCTCCTCACAGTTTGGATGCCTTACACTCACCAACTCCAGGAGGCTTTCTTTGACCTAATTTCCCACCCCCACACACACCGGATTAGGAACTTTTATCTGGTGCTCCTTAGAAACAGTCTTGCTACTGCATCTCCATATTGCTTTGAAATGATCCATTTATTGGTTGGCTAACTACAATGCTCCTTAAGTGAAACTTAGCCCTTATTCATCTTTACGTTCCTAGCACCTTGCATTATGCTTAATAGCCAGGAAGCCCTCAATACATTTTTTATGAAAAAATGCCCTGATAATTCAATTATATTTCCCACTAGAACTCAACCTTCATAACATTTGCACAAAATGACAGTTCCCAACATGGGAACCCATTCTTGGGTCAGCAAATGGTTATATTTCCCAGTAAATACATTTTAAAATGCATATTTTGTAGGATACTTGTATATATGTCACTTTATATGCACCGGGAGCTATTCTAAGAGCTTTATAAATATTCACTTGAATTATCTTCATATCAAACTTCTGAAAGAGGTGGTATCACTACCCCACTTAGAATTGGGGAAACAGAGATACAGTGAAGTTATGTAACTTGGCTGAAGATGGCTCAGCCAGTAAGGGGAAAAACCAGGATTTGAATCCAGGCAGCCTGGCTCAGAGTCCAGAGCCTTCCCTGATGGCCTAATGGATTTGCCAGTAAGTCTTCATCCACAGAATGAGTGGCCAGACTTGTACGAAGAAGCCTGGATGTATAAGTCATTTCCTCTCTTTCCCCCTTGACTTGCCTCCTTAAATGGATGTCTTTTAAACCTCACACTTTAGACAAGCATTTATTGAATTACTTTCCTCTAAGGAGCCTGGCCTATTTTACAAAAAGGAAAAATGAAAAACAAAGCCGGGAGCTCAATAATCCTCATGAAATCCATTGAGGAATGTACATTGTAAGAAAAGGACATATTTTTAAATGGGTATTTAGCTGGATTTTTATCCCCTTAAGATAAGACTGAATAATGATTTCATTCTTCCCTGGGATTGGGAAAAAAACACTCTTGTAAATCTTGGAAAGGGAGCAAAAGGATATAAGGGCTCTTCACGAAAACCTTCTATTTCCATTTTTTTTTTGAAGTTCAAATTCTGTGATGATTAGCTGCAGCTGACCTTGACTTCCCACACTGCTTCAGGAGGCATATGCTCTCATAGAGATCAGAAATCAAACGGATTAGACCCTCTCTTCAGCTCAACACTTAAATTGCAGCTGGAAGAAGCCATCTTTAGGACAGTCAGCCCCCAAAATATTTCTCCAGAGGTTTCTTTGCCAGAGGCAATGGGGCTTCTTTGCTGGCAGTGGAATCAAGTCATAAAGGAGGAAAACATTGAGACGAAAGCTGCCGGGACTAATTAAAAACTCTGTAATAAAATGAATGTCATCAATTAAATTGTTATGTTCGTAAATGTATCATTATGAGTTAAAGGAAAGATGCTTTGCCACTGTTTAGAAAACTGACCAAGAAGACTCCTCAAGAAATTAACTGGGAAAATCGTGCCTTTAGCAAGCCAATATGTAAGGTGAAAATTGTATACCCTTATGTTGTCTATTGGAAATAAGAAAATTTTCATTGTGAAAGAAGATTGAGAGGGGCCTAACGTTTTGCAAACTTAAGATATCAGGGACCAGGTTTATCTTCCAATCAAAACAAAACCAAAATATACAAAATGTTTTTCAAAGGACTAGACCCCAGGCAACAAAATACAGTGACCATCGAGACACAAGAAGTAAATAAGATGAACTTATATTGCCCCAGTTTACCTCTGGGAGGGGTAAACCAGGTAGAGACAGCTGACTCTCTACATTGGGGAGACCAGGCCAGTTAGTTCTCGGGAGAGAATACTGGAAAGCAGAGAGATACACAAAGAGTTCTAGATATTTGCAAAGGGCCCACTAAAGTATTCAGCTGAGTACTGTTCAGTGCATTAATGTGAGGAAATTACTCTAGTCTAGAGTAAGAACTACCCAAAAGGATTAAAGGGAATAGTACTTGTGGCTCACATCAGACCAAAAATCATATTTTCTCTTAACAGCCAGACTGGACATTCTCAGAACTCACAGGGCCTAATGTAGAGGACTCAGACAGATCTTAGTTCTTTCAGTGATGAATGACTAGCCTTGGACTAAACATGCTCTTGTTCCACATAACAAATCTAAAAAGGAAGGCCAGAGAGGATCAAACTCTTTGCAAGTAACTTAACTGGGTCACAGAATAAACATAAATAATATGTATAGGAATACAAAAATATCCAGCCACCAACAAGACAAAATTCACAATGCTCGAGAACCAATAAAAAATGTCTAGTCATGGAAAGAAGCAAGAAAATAGGATCTGTGAGGAGAAAAAAAATCATCTAATCAAAACTGATCCAAAACTAATATAGATGTTAAAATTGTCAGACAAGAGAATTAAAACAGTCGTGACAGCTGTAGTCCAGATGTTTAAAAGATAAGAAGAAACATGGAAAATATTTTTTAAAGACCCAAATCAAACTTCTAGAGAAGAACAATATAATGTGTAAGACGCATAATGCACTAGATGGGGATTACTGACAGGTTGAACATTGTATAAGAAAAGATCAGTGAACTTGAGGACATAACAATGGAAACTAACCAAAATGAAACAGAAACATAAATAAATAAATAAAAAGAGAGTATCCGTGAGTATGGAGCAATTTCAACTCAAATCCCTGAATGGAAAGAAAGCAAAGAGAAAAGAAAAGTTATTTGAAGAAATAATGTCTAAAATGATTCCAAATTTGTTGAAAACTATAAACCCACATATCCAAGAAGTGCAATAAACTCCAAGCACAAGAAACATAAAGAAAACTACACCAAGGATTACATCATAATCAAATTGCTCAAAGCCAGTGATAAAAGGAAATCTCAAAAGCAACCAGAGAATAAACACATTACCTGCAGCATAATAAATGTAAGATGACATCAATTTCTCATCAGAAAAAATGCAAGTGAGAAGAGAGCAGAGCAACATCTTTAAAATACTAAAAGGTAATAAAAAGCAACAGATAACCTAGAATTCTATGCCCAGAACTCAACAGGAAGACAAGATAAAGTCCTCTTCAGACATACAAAAGGTAAAATTATTTGTCATCAGTTTCTATCTTAAGAAATTAGAAAGAGAAGATCAAGTTAAGCCCAACATAGGCAGACTAAAGGTGATAAAAATTTACAGTGAAAAAAAATTAAATAAAAAACAGAAAAGCAACAGAGAAGAGCAATGAAATCAAAAGCTAGATGTTTGAGAACATCACTAAAATTAATAAACCTCTAGCCAGACTGATGGGGAAAAAACCCAGTGGACATAATTACCAATATCAAGAACAATAAAGGGGTAGTAACTATAGACTCAATAGATATTTCAAGGATAGTGTATGAACATTAATATGTGAATAACATAAACAATTTTATGCCAATGAGATCTACAACTTAGATGGAATTGATGAATTTCCTTGAATGATACAAACTCCCAATGCTCAACCAAGAAGAAAAAGATAACATGAACAATCACATTCCTTTTAAAGTAATTGAATTTGTAGTATAAAACTTTCCCACAATGAAAACTCCAGACCCAAATGGCTTACCAGTGTATTGACAATTTTTAAGAAGAAATAATATCAATTCTAACCAACTCTTTCAAGAAAATTGAAGAGGAGGGAATACTTACCAACTCATACTATATCCTGCTACCAAAACCAAACAGTTATAAGCAAAGATAACTATAGACCAGTGTCCTTCATAACCATAGATTGAAATTTTCTATCAAAAATTTCTAAAAAGCATAATACATCATAACCAAGTGGTATATCTTGAGTTTAAAGTTCACTTAACATTCAAAAATTGATCAATGTAATTCACCATATTAACAAACAAGGAAGAAAAAAGACCACAATGATCATTTCAGTGGATGCAGAGAAGGCATTTGAAAAAATTACAGTCATTCCTGATAAAAACTCTTGACAAATAGGATAGAAGGGAATTCTCTCTGTCTGATAAAGACATCATCGAAAAGCCTATGGTTAACATCACATTATATTTAATGTGAAAGAGTTAGTGCTTTTCTCTTAATTTAAGAATGAGACAGGGGCCTCAGCTCTCATTACTTTTATTCAACATTTAACTGTAGGTTTTAGCCAGTGCAATAAGGAAATACAAAAATGTAAGGCATCCACACTGGAAAGGGAGAATTAAAATTTCTTATTCAAAGGCATGATCATCAATGTAGAAAATCTGATGAAATCTCAAAAAAAGCTATTAAAGTGGGAAGCAGCCGCATAACACAGGGAGATCAGCTCGGTGCTTTGTGATCACCTGGATGGGTGGGATAGGGGGAGTGGGAGGGAGGGAGACACAAGAGGGAGGAGATATGGGGACATATGTATGTGTATAATTGATTCACTTTGTTATAAAGCAGAAACTAACACCATTGTAAAGCAATTATACTCCAATAAAGATGTAAAAAAAAAAAAAAGAAGAGGTGCAAATGGCTTAAAAATAAAAAAGCTATTAAAAATAACAAGTTTACCTAAATTTCAGGATTCAACCTGAATATATAAAAACCAATTATATTTAGGTATTTTAGCAACATACTATCAGAAATTGATATTTTAAAAATCATGCCATTCACAATAGTATCTTAAAAATAAGAAATTGTTAGGGATTAAATGTGACAAGAGATGTGAAAGACTGGTCCACTGAAACTACGAAATATTGATGAGAGAAATTAAAGAACTAAATACATGTAGAATATACCATGTTCATTAACCAGAAGACTCAATATGAAGAAAGCAATTATCCCCAAATTGATTTATAAATTCTACATAATCCCTATCAAAAGGCCTAGAAAACTTGTTATAAATGGGCACGTTGATACTAAAATTTGTATGGAAATGCAAAGGACATAGAATAGCCAAAGCAAACTTGACAAAGAAGAACAATATATGAGGACTTCCATTACCTGATTTCAAACATTGTATATGGCTACAGTTAACAAGCAGTGTGCTGTTAGCATAAAGAAACAGATAAATTATTTATGGACAACTGATTTTAACAAAAGTGCAAAAGCATGAATGGAGAAAGCATAGATTTTGTTTTCACAAATGGTGCTGGAACAACTGGATTTCCATATGAAAAGAAAAAAAGAAAAATGAAAAGATACTTCATATTTTATGCCAAAATTAACTCAAAATGGAGCACAGACCTAAATGTAAAACCTAAAACTATAAAATAACTTAAAAGAAAACACAAGAAATCATTGATACCTGGAGTCAGGCAAAGATTTATTAAAGACAACAACAGAAGCACAATCCCTAAAACTAAAAGTGATAAATTGGACTTCATCAAAATTAAAAATTCCTGCTCATCAAAAGCAGCAATTTTTTAACTTCTGTTAAAAAATTAAAGGAAAAGCCACAGCTTGGAAGAAAATATTATTAAATAATATATCAGGTAAAGAATTTGTATTCAGAATATATAAACAAGTCCTTCAGTTCAATAATAAGAACATAAAAAACCCAATTAAAAAATGGGCAAAAGGGCTTCCCTGGTGGCGCAGTGGTTGAGAGTCAACCTGCCGAGGCAGGGGACGCGGGTTCATGCCCCGGTCCGGGAAGATCCCACATGCCGCGGAGCGGCTGGGCCCGTGAGCCGCGGCCGCTGAGCCTGCGCGTCCAGAGCCTGTGCTCCGCAACGGGAGAGGCCACAACAGTGAGAGGCCCGCGTACCGCAAAAAAAAAAAAAAAATGGGCAAAAGAGTTGAATATGTATTTTGCCAAAGAAAATATACAAATGGCCAATAAGTGTTGGAAAGATGATCGATATCATTTGTCATTAGGAAAATGAAAATTAAAACAACAATTAGATGCAACTACACATCAACCAGGATTGATATAACCAAAAAGACCAACAAGGGCAAGTGTTGGTAGGTTGGTAGGTTGTGGAAAAACTAGGACCCTTGTGTCTTGCTGGTGGGAATGTATTAGGTACAGCCACTTTGAAAAACAATAGGTCAGTTTCTTAAATATTAAGCCTAAACATACCATACATTTCAATAATTATATTCTTAGATAATAACCTACCTGAAAGAAATGTCAACAAAAAGGCTTGTGCATGAATGTTCATAGCACCGTTATTCATAATAGTCAAAAACTGGACACAATCCAAATGTCCATAGAGTGAGGGATGTACCAACAAAATGTGAATATCTATACCATGGAGTATTATCCAGCGATAAAAAGGAATGAAATACTGCTACATGCTGTAGCACAGGTGATCCTCTAGCCAGGCTCTCAAGGCTAGACTGTAGGATTCCATGTATCTGAAATTTCCAATAAGAATCTATCTGTAAAAACAGTAAGCAAATCACTGGTTCCCTCGGCCTTGCGTTTGGAATAATGAGTGGTTACAAATAGATTTAAGGGATCTTTTTCGGTGGTGGAAGCTTCTAAAACTAGATTTGGATTATGGATGCACAATTCTATAATTTAACTAAGAATCATTTAGTTATCACTAAGAAGGATCTTATTATATATACATTATAATAAGGGTGTTTACTAAAAGACTGTATGAATATCTGTTCTCACATTCCTTCCAGATTGCCTTAAGCAAACTAATAACAAAAGTAAATGTAATGACTTTATATTAATGATTTTTTCAGTAAGAAATTTTATAAAAAAAGAGCCAATCTGGGCTTTTTTTTTTTTTTAGTTTGGATAACTATATAAACTACTGCTTTTCTTTTCCAGAAAACAAAACTGTAAACAAGCAAAAAATTTGCAGGACAAATTATTCATCTTCAGCAGTTTTACACCAGTATATATTTGTCAAACTCCTTAGAAGCTCTCACAATCCTACAGTGTAGATAGATGAAACATTTTGGCTCATCTCAAAAGAAACTTAAGGCAGCATTGAGTCTCAAAAGTCAACTAATCTCAGAACTGGAAGAAAACTTTGTCCTTAATGGCAACTCACTGACGTCTAAATTTCCCCCTTGACCACTCCCAAGAGCTCATCAGATCTCTGCTGGAGGACTTTTCATAGAAGCAAAGGGCACTTGTTGTGCCCAAGAGGGAAAATTTCATCTTTGCAAAGCACTGACAGCCAGAAAAACCAACCATGGACTTTCTGTAGCTTCCATCCACAACATGAAGCTGATAGGAGGGAAGAAAGGTACACCAGTCTCTAGATGCCCTGGCCTCTATACTTCACACATGCACACCACACAAGTAATGTATATAAAACACATGGATGGAAACAATCTACATCTTAGAGTCCCGAATCTCCTTTGGATACAAGTTCCTTGAGAGGAGGGACAAAGTTCATCATGTTCACCAGGTATCTATAGAGCCCATCAGTGTGCCTGGGAATTTAGGAACTCAATCAATAATTTCCAACTAAACTTATAATTTTATAACACAAACAAGCATCTGTAAATCTCCTGAACAATTTTCTCACATGTCTATTCCATAAACATTTATTTTATATTGTTGTTTTGCAGAAATTAATATCTTTTTTGTTATATGGGAGTTATTAAAAGAATACGGGAAAGTATTAGAATAGGTTGTTAGGGATAAGGTGAGGAAGTTAGTAATTTTACTGATGTGACTAAAAATGACCCTGGAACTTGCCACATGATGGAAAGTGAACTTTGTTTTATAGCTACTTTGAGTATTAGAAAATACTATTGTGACAGTGTTTATCACCAAGTTATCAGAAGGCATAAATCATAAGGATTTTTTTTAATATTGGAGTATAGTTGAGATACAATGTTGTGTTATTTCAGGTGTACAGCAAATTGATTCAATTATACATATAGAATAGAATATATCTATTCTTTCTCAGATTCTTTTCCCATATAGGTTATCACAGAATACTGAGTAGAGTTCCCTGTGCTATACAGTTGGTCCTTGTTGATTATTTATTTTATATATGTATGTGTATATATATATGTCTGTATATGTCTGTATATGTTAATCCCAAACTCCTAATTTATCCCTCCCCACCACCTTTCCCCTTTGGTAGCCATAAGTTTATTTTCTATGTCCGTGTGTCTGTTTCTGCTCTGTAAACAAGTTCATTGGCATCATTTTTTTTGCATTCCACCTATAAATGATATCATGTGTTATTTGTCTTTCTCTGTCTGACTTACTTCACTTAGTATGATAATCTCTAGGTTCATCTATATTTCTGCAAGCGGCATTATTTCATTCTTTTTATGGCTGAGTAGTATTCCATTGTGTGTATGCACCACATCTTCTTTATCCATTCATCTGTCAATGGGCATTTAGGATGCTTCCATGTCTTGGCTATTGTAAATAGTGCTGCTATGATCATTGGGGTGCATGTATCTTTTCAAATTATGATTTTCTCCAAATATATGCCCAGGAGTGGGATTGTTGGATCATATGGTAGCTCTATTTTTAGATTTTAAAGGAACCTCCATACTGCTCTCCATAATGGTTGTACCAATTTACATTCCCACCAACAGTGTAGGATGATTCCCTTTCCTTCACACCCTCTCCAGCATTTATTGTTTGTAGACTTTTTGATATGGCCGTTCTGACTGGTGTGAGGTGATACCTTACTGTAGATTTGATTTGCATTTTCTAATAATTGGCAATGTTGATCACCTTTTCATGTGCTTTTTGGCCATCTGTATGTCTTCTTTGGACAAATGTCTATTTAGATCTTCTGCCCATTTTTTGATTGAGTTATTTGTTTTATCGATATTGAGCTGCATGAGCTCTTTGTATAT
Source organism: Platanista minor (assembly GCA_004363435.1). Classification (NCBI taxonomy): domain Eukaryota; kingdom Metazoa; phylum Chordata; class Mammalia; order Artiodactyla; family Platanistidae; genus Platanista; species Platanista minor. Next base: position 92,340 of record RJWK010000726.1, read on the forward strand.
TTTGGAGATTAATCTCTTGTCATTTGCATTGGTTGCAAATATTTTCTCCCATTCTGTAGGATGTATTTTCATTTTGTTCATGGTTTCCTTTGCTGTGCAAAAGTTTTAAGTTTCACTATGTCTCTTTTGTTTATTTTCATTACTCTAGGAAGTGGAGCAAAAAGATATTGCTGCATTTTAGGTTGAAGAGTGTTCTGCCTATGTTTTCCTCTTGGAGGTTTATAGTATCTGGTCTGACATTTAGGTCTCTAATCCATTTTGAGTTTATTTTGAGTGTATGGTGTTAGAGAATGTTCTAATTTCATTCTTTTACATGTAGCTGTCCAGTTTTCCCAGCACCACTTATTGAAGAAACTGTCTCTTCTCCATTGTATATTCTTGCCTCCTTTGTCATATTAATTGACCATAGGTGCATGGGTTAATGTCTAGACTTTCTATCCTGCTCCATTGGTCTATATATCTGTTTTTGTGCCAATACCATACTGTTTTGATTACTGTAGCTGTATATATAGTCTGAAGTCAGGGAGCCTGATTCCTCCAGCTCCATTTTTCTTTCTCAAGATTGCTTTGGCTATTTGGGGTCTTTAGTGTTTCCATACAAATTTTTAGATTTTTTTTGGTCTAGATCTGCTAAAAATGCCATTGGTAATTTGACAGGGATTCCATTGAATCTACAGATTGCCTTGGGTAGTACAGTCATTTTGACAATATTGATTCTTCCAATCCAAGAACATGGTGCATCTTTCCATCTGTTTGTGTCATCTTCAATTTCTTTTATCAGCATCTTATAGTTTTTAAAGTACAGGTCTTTTGCCTCCTTAGGTAGGTTTATTCCTAGGTTTTTTGGGGGTTGGGGGGGCGTTTAATGTGATGATAAATTGATGAGCTCTAGTAGTTTTCTGGTAGCATCTTTACGATTTTCTATGTATAGTATCATGTCATCTCCAAACAGTGACAGTTTTGTTTCTTCTTTTCCAATTTGGATTCCTTTTATTTATTTTTCTTCTCTGATTGCTGTGGCTAGGACTTGGAAAACTATGTTGAATAAAAGAGGTTAAAGTGGACATCCTTGTCTTGTTCCTGATCTTAGAGGAAATGTTTTCAGTTTTTCACCACTGAGTATGATGTTAGCTGTAGATTTAGCTGTAGGTATATGGCCTACCCATGTTGAGGTAGGTTCCCTCTGTTCCCACTTTCTGGAGAGTTTTTATGACAAATGGGTGTTGAGTTTAGTCAAAAGCTTTTTCTGCATCTATCGAGATAATCAAATGGTTTTTATTCTTCAGTTTTATAATGTGGTGTGTCACATTGATTGCCTTATGGATATTGAAAAATCCTTTCATCCCTGGGATAAGTCCCACCTGATCATGGTGTATGATCCTTTTAATGTATTGCTGGATTTTATTTGCTAGTATTTTGTTGAGTATATTTGTGTCTATGTTCATCAGTGATATTGATCTGTAATTTTCTTATTTTGTGGTATCTTTGCCTGCTTTTGGTTTCAAGGTGATGGTGGCCTCATAGAAAGAGTTTGGGAGTGTTCCTTCCTCTGTAGTTTTTTGGAATAATTTGAGAAGGATAGGTGTTAACTCTTCTCTAAATGTTTGATACAATTCGCCTGTGAAGCCATGTGGTCCTGGACTTTTGTTTGTTGGGAGCTTTTTTTTTTTT